>CAUYON010132680.1:0-16431 GCA_963573935.1 Arctocebus calabarensis
GGTATGTTTTTCCATTTGTTAACATTTTCAGCTATTTCCTTTCTTAAAGTTTCATAGTACTCTTTATAGAGATCTTTCACATCCTTTATTAGGTAAACTCCCAAATATTTCATCTTCTTTGGCACTACTGTGAAAGGAATAGAGTCCTTGACTGTATTTTGGCTTGGGTATTGTTGGTATACATAAGAGCTACAGATTTATAGCTGTTGATTTTGTAGCCTGAGTTATTGCTGTATTCCTTGATCACTTCTAAAAGTTTTGTAGAAGAATCCCTGGAGTTTTCCAGATTTACAATCATATCATCTGCAAAGAGTGAAAGTTTGATCTCTTCTGACCCTATGTGGAGACTCTTGATCACCTTTTCATCCCTAATTGCAATGGCTAAAACTTCCATTACAATGTTGAAGAGCAGAGGAGATAATGGGGAACATTGCCTGGTTCCTGATCTAAGTGAAAATTGATTTCAATTTAACTCCATTCAATATGATATTGGTTGTGGGTTTGCTGTAGATGGCCTCTATTAGTTTAAGAAATGTCCCTTCTATACCAATTTTTTTTAAGTGTTCTGATCATGAAAGGATACTGGATATTGTCAAAAACTTTTTCTGTATCAATTTAGAGACTCATATCTTCTTTTTTTTTCAATTTGTTTATGTGCTGAATTACATTTATAAATTTCTGTGTATTGAACCAGCCTTGAGACCCTGGGATAAAGCCCACTTGGTCATGGTGTATAATTTGTTTAATGTTTTGTTGGATTCCGTTTGTTAGGATCTTTTTGAATATTTTTATATCAATATTCATTAGTGATATTGGTCTATAATTTTCTTTCCTTCTTGGATCTTTCCTTGGTTTAGGGATCAAGGTAATGTTTGCTTCATAGAATGTGTTGGGTAGCATTTTTTCTTTTTCTATATTTTACAAGAGGTTTAGTAATATAGGTACTAGCTCTTGTTTAAAAGTTTGGTAGAATTCTGACGTGAAGCCATCTGGTCCTGGGCTTTTCTTTTTAGGGAGATTTTGTATAGTTGATGCTATTTCAGAACTTGATATAGGCCTGCTCAACATTTCCACTTTGTTCTGGCTAAGTCTTCATAGGTGGCATGATTCCAAGTATTGGTCAATTTCCTTCAGATTTTCACCTTCTGAAAGTAAAGTTTCTTGTAATACATTAAGGATTTTTTGAATTTCTGAGAGGTCTGTTGTTATTTCGTCTTTACCATTTCTGATTGATGAAATTAGAGATTTCACTTTTTTTATCCAGGTTAGGTTAGCCAAAAGTCTATCTATTTTGCTGACCTTTAAAAAAAAAAACTTTTAAATTTACCATCTTTTGTATAATTCTTTTGTTTTCAGCTTCATTTAATTCTACTCTAATTTTGGTTATTTCCTTTCTTCTGCTAGGTTTGTGGTTGGAATGTTCTTCCTTCTCCAGTTGCTTAAGATGTCTCATTCAGTTGTTAACTTCCTCTCTTTCCATTTTCTTGAGGAAGGCTTGCAATGCTATAAATTTCCATCATAGGACTGCCTTTGCTGTATCCCAGAGGTTCTGATAATTCATGTCTTCATTGTTGTCTTGTTCCAAAATTTGGTAATTTCCTTCTGATTCTCGTCTATGACCCATCTATCCTTCAGCATAAGGTTATTTACCTTCCATGTTTTGGTATGAGTTTGCAGATTCCTGTTGTTATTGAGTTCAACTTTTATTCCGTGATGATCTGAGAAGATGCAAGGAATAATTTCTATTTTTTTTTTACATTTGCTGATGTTAGACTTGTGACTTAGGATGCGATCGTTTTTGGAGTATGTTCCATGGGCTGATGAGAAAAATGTGCATGCAGTTTTGTTAGGATGAATTGTTCTGTAGATGTCTGTTAAATCCAGGTGTTGAATAGTTAAGTTTAAATCTAAAATACCTTTGCTTAGCTTCTTTTTGGAGGCTCTATTCAGTGCTGCTAAAGGGGTATTAAAATCTCTGACTACTATGGGACTGGAAGTAAATAAGTTACTCATGTCTGTTAGAATTTCTCTTATAAATTGAGGAGCATACTGGTTGGGTGCATAAATATTAATAATTGAAATCTCACCATATTGAGTAGTACCTTTAACCAATATGAAGTGTCCATCCTTATCCTTCTTTATTTTGGTTGTTTTAAAGCCTATTGTATCTGCGAATAGTATTGCAACACCTGCTTTTTCCTGCTTTCCATTTGCCTGGAATATAGATGACCATCCCTTCACTTTGAGTCTATATTTATCTTTTAAGGTAAGATGAGATTCTTGTATGTAGCAGATATCTGGCCTAAGGTTTTATATCCAGTCAGCCAACCTGTGCCTCTTTAGAGGACAATTTACACCATTTACATTAATTGAGCACATTGATAAGCCTTTCCAACATCTGGTCAACATTTTTAAATCTTTTGCATCTATGGAAGTTGGAATTCGATCAAAAGTTTCTGAGTGGGTTTACTTTTGCGGTGGAGGATTACACTGGTCATTATGGAAGATAGGTCTGAAAATATCCTGGAGAGCTGGTTTAGTTACAGTAAATTCTTCAACATCTGTATGTCCTTAAAGTATTTAATTTCTCCATCATAAATGAAGCTCAGTTTAGCTGGATACAGGATCCTGGGTTGAAAGTTATTCTGTTTTAGGAGGTTAAAAGTCGATGACCATTCTCTTCTAGCTTGAAATGTTTGAGCATAGAGCTCTGCAGTTATTCTAAATTTCTTCCCCTTTAGGTTATGGTTTTTTATTTATTTATTTATTTTTACATCTAGCTGCTTTCAGAATTTTCTTCTTTGTATTAAATTTAGTGAAATTGATTATGATGTGTCTGGGGATGCCTTATTCAGGTTGAGTCATGCTGGAGTTCTGAAACTGTTGGCTATTTGGATTTCAGAATCTCTTGGCATGTCTGGAAAGTTCTCTTTCATAATCTCATGAAGAAGATGCTCTGTGTCTTCTGAAGCTGCTTCATCACTTTTGGGGATCCCTATTAGGCTAATATTTGTTTTCTTTGAATTATCCCAGAGCTCTCTGAGAGAGTGATGTGTTTTTCCCTTCCACTTCTTTTCCTCTTTGAAGGTTGAGAGTGTTCTAAAGCTTTGTCTTCAATGTCAGAAATCCTTTCTTCTGCTTGCTCCATTCTGTTACTGAGGGATTCTACAGTATTTTTCAGATCTTTGAGGGCTGCAACTTCTTGTTTCAATGTGTCAAAATCTTTGGTAATTTTTTTCTTTGAATTCATTGAATTCTTGAGACATCTTTTGGATTACTGCTTGAAACTCTAATTCCATATTTTCCTCCATTCTCTTGATCTTATTTGCTATCCAGATATTGAATTCGATTTCTGACATCTCAGCCATTTGTTTATGCATGGGATCCTGTGCTGTATCTGCCTTGTCATTCCTTGGAGGAGTTGATCTACTCCGATTATTCATATTGCCAGAGTTTTTCCATTGATTCCACCCCATGATTATTTTTCACTGTTGCCTCTGGCCATCCTCAGAGTTGGGGAGGTGTGTCTCCAAGATTAAACCCCAGCAGGATCACTCCAATTTTGCTAGAACTTTGTAGGGAGTGCCCCTGTGTAGTTCCTCTGGGACTGACCCAGCCAGGGAGTTCTGGCTACAAGATCAGCTCCAGAGTGTGGCACCCCCAGATCCAGCAGCATGGTGGGGGATAGTGCACATGGTTCTGGGTGTGTCAGGCACCTGGTGACTTTAGCAAAGAGAACCCATGGCTTCTGCGGTCTCTGGTTGGGAGGAGGGCTCCACACAGTGGCAGGGAGGGCTCCAGAGGGAGTGTTCCAGGTCCCACAGCTTCAGGAGTCCCTGGCCAGATGGGTGAAGCCAGGACAGAGGTAGGGATGTATGGGATGGAAGACGTGGGTTGCGCAGTTCCTGGAGTCCCTGGCTGGAGGCAGACGTGTGAAGGCCTGGCCGGTGTGGGGTGTGGAGCCACACAGTTGCCATCAGAGTCCCTCACCAAAAGTGATCCTGCAGAAGCCCAGCAGGCACGGGGTATGGAGCTTCATGGTTGCTGGTGGAGTTCCTGGCCCTGGAGAGGGCCTGTGAAGGCTTGGTGGGTGGCAGACGCTGGCCCATGTGGTTTCTGGTGGAGTCCCTGACTGGAGGCAGGCCTGTGGAGGCCTGGTTTGTTCAGGGCACAGGGCCACATGGTTGCCAGTGGAGTCCCTGTCTGAAGTCGGGCCTATGGAGACCTGGCAGGCATGGGGCACGGGGCTTGCAGTCGTCGAGTGAGCTCCTGGCTGGGGTGGGCCTGCAGAGGTCCGGGGGGTGTGGGGCAGGGGCCCTTGCAGTAGGCAGGGGACTCCCTAGCTGAAGACAGACCATCGGAGGCCCAGCTGGCATGGGGCACCATGTCACAGGGCTACTGGGGGAATCCCTGGCTGGGGGTGGGGGGTCCTGCTAAACCCTGGAGGCCTTCTGGCATGGGGGAGGGAGGCTCACCTCAGCCTCCAGAGTCTTTTGCTGGTGGGGCGCTTGGTCTGGCAGGTGGAGGGGGGTGCTTCTCAAGAACCTCCTCCCTCAGTCTCAGCGGGGGTAGGCTTCTGGTTGGTAAGGTAAGGGGGCTGTACTATAAGTTCAGAATGGCAGGGAATACTTTAGTTCAGTTTTTCTGCCTAGCAAGAGAGTGTTCAGAGTCACAGCAGGGTCGCTCTTAGGAAGCAGACCCCACTTCCCACAGCACTCTTCCATGGGGTGAGACAAGTTCATTGCTTGTCTGTAGAAAACCCACAGGAGCAAACAAAGAGAAAAAAGAAAGGAAACAGAAAAAAAAAAAGCCACAGCCTTCTTGGGTGAGGGGGTGGACACTTTTCCTTTCAGATGAATTTTGTACCTGAAGCTTGCTTTCTTGGAGTCACAGCTTCTCCTCAGCAGAAATGACCTGTAGTTATCATTTCTCTCTCTCATCTGGGCTCCCCATTTTCAGCTTAATTGGGAAGTTTCTGGAGGTTATCATTCCTTTTCAACAGGAGTCTCTTTTGGAAGTGGCTTCTAGTCAGCCATCTTTCTCCACCCACTCCTGGGCTTTTCTTTGATGGCAGACTTTTTATTACTGCTTCTATTTCATTATTTTTTTATTGGTCTGTTCATGTTTATTATTTCTTCAAAGATTCAGTCTTGGTAACTTATATGTGTCCTTTTATTTATCATTTCTCCTGGGATCTTCAAGTTGGCAGAATATACTTGTCTGGAAGTGTCACTTATGATCCTTTGCATTTCTGTGCTATCAATTGTAACGTTCCCCTTTTCATCTCTGATTTTATTTTCCTTTTCTCTTAGTCTATCTAAAGGTTTATTGATTCTGTTTATCTTACAAAGAACCATCTTTTTAAATTGGTATTTTGTACTTTCTTACTCTCTATTTCATTTATTTCTTCTCTTATCTTTATTAATTTTATTCTACATTTTTTTGTTTTGAATTGTTCTAGTTTTTCCAGTTCCTTGATAAATAATACTAATTTTTTTTATCTGACATCTTTCTGTTTGTTTTGTGTAGGTACTTACTTTACATACTTCTCTCTCAAAACTGCTTTTGCTGCATACCATAATTTTTGCTATCTTGGCCTTCCATTTTCATCTATCTATAGAAAATTTCCCTTTCCTTTTAATTTCTTCATTATCGTCATGTTTAATACCATGCATTTTTAGAATTTGCAAAGTTTATCCTGTTACTGATTTCCAGTATTATGGCCAAGAAAGGTACTTGATATGATTTTATTTAAAACAAATTCGTGGCATAAGGTCTATCTTGGAGAAGGCTTCATGTATTATTGAGAAGCATATATATTCAGTACTGTTGAGTAGAAAGTCTGTTAAATGTTTGTTAGGTCCATTTTGTATAGAATGCTGTTTAATGCTAATGTTTCCTCTCTTAAGTATTTTTTGTTTTTACTTTTTCAAATTAATATGAGAGTACAATTTTTAGGTTACATTGTTCTCACTTCCATGGTAAGATTCCATTTGTAGAAGAAGTCCTCATCCAGGAGGTGTGTTATACACCCTTACAATGTGCACATTAGGTGAGATCCTGCCTCGTGTCCTCTCTCCTTCTGCCAAACATCCTCCCCCTTCCCTGTTCCCTCTTCCCTCTACCCCCAAACTGAACTACATAGGTGTTTTATTATTCTTATGAGCATGTACTTGTTTATATGTTGATTTTATATTAGTATAGAATACGCTGGATACTTATTTTTCTGTTCCTGTGATACTTTACTAAGAAGAATCTGTTTCAGCTCCATCCTGGTAAATGTCAAAGATGTAAATCCTTCATTGTTTTAATGGCTGTATACTATTCCAAGGTATACCTATACCACAGTTTGCTGATACATTCATGGATTGATGGGCACTTAGTTTGCTTCAGCAATTATGAATTGAGCTTCAATAAACATTCTAGTATAAATGTCTTTGTGGTAAAATGATTTTTGTTCTTCTAGGCAGACACCAGTAATGGGATTGCAGAGTCAAATGGAAGGTCTGTTTTTAGATATTTGGAGATTCTCCATACTTCTCTTCAAAAAGGCTGCGTTAGTTTGCAATCCCACCAGCATCACAGAAGTATTCCCTTCTCTCCACATCCACGCCAGCATCTGGTGTTTTGGGACTTTGTGATGTGGCCTAATATTGCTGTGGTTAGGTGGTATCTTAGAGTGGTTTTGATTTGCATTTCTCTGAGGATTAAAGAAGATAAGCATTTTTTCATGTGTTTTTTGGCCACTGTTTGTCATCCTTATAGAAATTTCTGTTCAAATCTTTTCCCAACTTATAGAGAGGGTTGTTTGTACATTTCTTATTGTTTAATTTGAGTTCCCTGTAGATTATAGTTATCAGGCCTTTGCCAGATTCATAACATGCAGAAACCTCCTCCCATTCTGAGGACTGTCTGTTTGCTCTGTTTGTGGTACTCTTAGTTAGCAAAAGCTTTTTAGCTTGATTGAGTCTCAGTTATTTATTTTTGGTGTTGCTGCAATTACCAGGGGGTCTTCCTCATGATATTTTTTCCAAGGCCAATAATTTCAAGTGTTTCCTCCACACTCTCTTTTAGAATTTTTGTTGTTTCATGTCTTTATTTATTAAATCATAGCTGTGTACATTAATGCAATCATGGGGTTCAATGTGCTTTTTAAATATGCAATTTGAAATATTTTCATCAAATTGGTTAACATAGCCTTCATAGCATTTTTTTTAGTTATTGTGTTAAGACATTTATATTCTACTTTAAGTAAGTTTCACCTGTACCCGTCTAAGATTTAAATCTTTTGTCCAACGAAAATCAGTTTTGTCAATGATAAGAATTGAGGGTCCAGTTTCAGTCTTCTACATGTGCATAACCAGTTTTCCTACCACCATTTGTTAAATGAGGATTCTTTTTCCAATTACATGTTTTTGTAAGGCTTATCAAAGATTAAATTATGATATGTGGCTGAGGTAATAACCTCTAGATTTTCTATCCTATTCCATAGATCTACGTCTCTGTTTTTGCAACAGTACCTCACTGTTTTGATCACTATAGCCTTGTAATATCACCTGAAATCTGGCAAAATTATGCCTCAGAATTAGTTTTTATATCTAAGAACAGTATTTACTATTCAGGAATTTTTTCTGGTTCCATATGAATCGAAGTACTTTTTTTTCAAGATCTTTAAATAAGGACATTGGTGCTTTGATGGGAGTTGCATTAAATCTATATATTGCTTTGAGTACTATGGACACTGTAACAATATTGATTCTTCCCAGCCATGAGCATGGTATGTTCTTCCATTTGTTAACATCTTCTGCTATTTCCTTTCTCAAAGTATTATTATTCTCTTTATAGAAATCTTTCACATCTTTTGTTAGATGTGTTCCCAGATATTTTATCTTCTTTGGTGCTGTCGTAAAAGGAATAGACTTTTTGATTTTATTCTCAGCTCAATGATTGTTAGCATATACAAAAGGTACAGATTTGTGGGTATTTATTTCGTATCCTGAAACACTATTGTATTCCTTGATTACTTCTAAGAGCTTTGTAGTTGAGTCCCTGGAATTTTCCAGGTATAAGATCATGTCATCTGTGAAGAGGGAGAGTTTGACCTCCTCTTTTCACATTTCGATTCCTTTCATCTCTTTCCCTTGACTGATTGTGATGGCTGAGACTTCCAACACTATGTTAAGTAGCAGTGGAAAAACGGGCATCCTAGCCTGGTTCCAGATTTTAGTTGAAATGCCTTGAGTTTTACTCCATTCAATAAGATACTGGCTGTGAGTTTGCTATAGATAGCCTCTATCAGCTTAGGGAATGTTCCATCTAAGCCTATTTTCTTGAATTTTTTTTATTATGAAAGGATTTGGGATATTGTCAAAAGCCTTTTATTCATCTATTGAAAGAATCATATGGTCTTCGGTTTTGATTCTATTTATGTGGGGTATTATATTTATAGATTTGCATATCTTGAACCAACATTGTATATCTGGGATAAAATCTACTTGATCATGGTGTATAACTTTTTTATATTCCGTTTGCTAATATCTCATTGAATATTTTTACATTGATATTCATTAATGATATTGGTATATAGTTTTCTTTTCTGTTATGGCCTCTCCTGGTTTGAGCATCAGAGTGATTTTTGCATCATAGAATGTGTTGGGGGAGGATTCCTAATTTTTCTATGGTTTAGAGAATTTTATGTATTATAGGTACTGTTACTCTAAACGTTTGGTAGAATTCTCATGTGAAGCCATCTGGTCATGGACTTTTCTTTATGTGGAGATTTCATATAGTTGATGTTATTTCAGTATTTGATATTGGTGTATCCAAGACTTCAAATTTTTCTGGCTGAGTTTTGGAGGGTAATGTGCTTCCAGATATTAGTCAATCTCCTCTACATTTTCTTATTGCTGGGAATAGATTTTTTTTGAGTGATTGTTGAGAATCTCTTATATTTCTGTGATATCTCTTGTTATTTTCCCTTTATCATTTCTGATTGTAGTTATTAGATATATTACTTTTTTGTTTCTGGTTAATTTAGCCAAGGAATTATCAATTTTATTAATCTTTTCAAAGAACCAACTTTTTGTTTCATTGATCTTCTGAATAATATTTTGCTTTCAATTTCATTTAGTTCTGCTCAGATTTTGGTTATTTCTTTCCTTTTGCTGGGTTTGGAGATAGATTGTTCTTCCTTTTCCAGTTGCTTGAGATGGCCCATAAGATTGATGACTTGCTCTCTTTCTATTTCCTTGATGAAGACATCTAATGCTATAAATTTCCCTCTAAAGATTGCCTTTGCAGTCGCCAGCAACTTTTGATAGTTTGTGACTCAATTATCATTTTGCTCCCTAAATCTAATGATATCCTTTTTGATCTCATCTATGACCCATCTGTTATGCAGCGTAAAGTTATTTAGTTTCCATTATTTTATTTTAGTATGAAGATTTCCGTTGCTGTTGAGTTCAACTTTTATTCCATGAGGGTCTGAGAAGATAAAGGAATAATTTCTATTCTTTGGAATTTGTTGAGCAATTTTGGAAACTGATCTGCAGGCTGATGAGAAGAATGTGTATTTGATTTTGTTAGGATGAAGTGTTCTACAAATGTCTATCCATTATTTCTTTGCTTAGTTTCTGCTTGGAGGATCTCTTCGGTACTGCCAATGAGGTGTTAAAATCTCCAACTACAATAGTGTGGGAAGACATTTTATTTTTCACATCCATTAGGGTTTGTTTAACGAAGAGCATTCAGATAGAGTGCATAGAAGTTAGCTATTGAAATCTCTTTGTATTGTGTGCTTCCCTTGACCAGTATGCAGCATCCATCTCTGTCTTTTATTATTTTTGTTGGTTTAAATCCAATTATGTCTCTATACAAGATTGCAATCACAGCTTTTTTCTGTTTTCCATTTGACTAGAATACCATTGCCCATCCCTTCACCCTGAGCATTGTTTTTCCTTTGAGGAATGTGAGTTAATCAAAGGCAAATGATATCTGGCCTTAGTTTTTGTATTCACCTTTTCTATGCCTCTTTAAATGAGAGTTTAAATTATTTATGTTAATTGAGAGTACTGGTAGATGTGGCAGAGTTTTGGTCATCTACCAAAACTCAGAAGTCCAGAGCTTAATTTTTGTTTTTCAGAAGTCCAGAGCTTAATTTTATGCCTCTCACCTTTGTTGAAGCTAGGATTTGTTCTTTTATTCCTGTGTAGGTTTACTTTGGTTGTGTGCCTGCCTGTTGATTGTTTTGAAAAATGTGTCTGAGTTTTCCTGTAGAAACTGGTCTAATCATAGCAAATTTCCTCAGTATGTGGATGTTAGTGAGGTATTTGATTTCTCCATCACAAATGAAACTCAGTTTAGCAGGGTATAGAATCCTGGGTTGGAAATTGCTTCAATAAAACAAAAAAGAAAGAAAGAAAGAAAGAAAAAAAGGTTGAAGATCAATGATTATCCTTTTCTGGCTGGGAAAGGTTTGGCTGAAAGATCTGAAGTCATCCTTATACTTTTCCCTATGTAAGTACAACTTTTCTTGTGCCTGGATGCTTGCAGAAGTTTCTCCTTCATATTAACATTGACAAAATTAATTACAAGGTGTCTAGGAGATAATTTGTTCGGGTTGATTCATGTTGGGGTTCTGAAACTATCTGCTATCTGAATTTCTATGTCTCTTGCAATACTTGGGAAATTCTATGCCATAGCGTTGTGGAGCAGAAAATTTGTGCCTTTAGGAGTATCTTTTTCTCCTTCAGGAATCCTTATAATTCAAATGTTTGATTTCCTGGAATAATCCCACAACTTTTTCAGGGAATATTCTGCTCTTTTTCTCCATTTTTCTGCCTCTTTGAATGCTTGGGATAGTTCAAAAGTCTTGTCTTCTTTATCTGAGATTCTTTCTTCACACTGTTCAACTCTATTTCTGAGGGACTCTACTATATTTTGAAGCTCTTCAAATACCTTTTTCACTTCCTTAAGCTCTGTTATAACTTTTCTCATTATGTCAATACCCTTGGTGACTTTTTCTTTGAATTCATTAATTTCTTGAAACAACTTCTGAATTATGTTTTGATTTTTCTGTTTCCATCTTTTCTTCCATTCCAATTTTCTTATTATCCATCCATATTCTGAGTTCTATTTCTGACGTTTTGGCAATTTCTCTGTGGACCGAATTTTCTGATGTATTTTCTTTGACATCCCCAGGAGGCATTGATCTGCTCTGATTTTTCATGTTGCAAGAATTCTGCTGATTCCTCCTCATGAGTATATTCAGTTTCTTTCTCTTTTTCTCTTTTTTAATGTGTTAATTATACTTTTTTAGTTAAACTTATAGGTTGTCCCTGTTGAGTCCACTCCTTCCTGTTGTAGTTCCACCACCACACTAACAAAGGCACACAAGTGGTGACTTTGCAGCCCCAGACAATGTATCCAGGGGGACAAGTATCAGCAGAGGGTCCTGGCCCAGAGTGCCAGTCAAAGTCACTCTGATAGTCTTGACTCTGCCAACCAAATCAAGCCCACAAAACTGCCGAGCTGACACTGCTGGCCCAGAGTTCAAGAGAGAGATGTACGCACTTGGCACCATCAGTCAATCAAATGCTGAGGGCCACAGTTCTGTGAACAGTGTAAGTTCAAAGCTCTGACAAAGTTGCTCAGGCACCAGACACTGCCTGCCCAGTCAAGTGTCCTAGCCCTGCCCACCCAATCAAGCTCAGAGAGCCTCACCTGGCAGAGCCACAGTTCAGTCCCAGGTCACTAGACACTGGCCTACCCATCTAATTAACATCAGACAGCTATGCCTGGCAGAGTGGACAGGTCCAAAATTTAGTCAAAAGTGAAAGTCATTTAAACACTGGCGCTGCCCACCCAATGGAGGTTAGAATTTGTACTGGAGGGCCTGAGGATTCCTGAGGAGCTGGAGATGGGTAATTCACTCTCTCCCTGCCATAATTTGGACTGCCATAGAGGATTAAACATCATAGTTACTACGACAGTCACCAATATCATAAGTCAGCTGAAGAATTACTGAGAACAAGACATTCTCCTGGCAAGCCTGGAAATCTCTTGTGACTTGGAAGGCAAGCCACCAAAATAACTCAGTAATCCTAGAGTTCAGTCCTATAGTAGTAAGCCTATTGTTAAACATGAAGCATTTTATGACAGTTCCTTGAAGGATTAGTGGAGAAAAATTGCATTTAGTGTTCTGGAGATCATTTCCTTACTACCCTTGGGTTTCATTTCCTTGAGTACATACTTTGTTGGTAACTGTGAGATCATTTCCCCGAGCAACAGCCCATGCATGTCTTTGCTTAGTAATCTTTCTTCCTATTATGTATCTTTTCAATAAAAGGACTCTGTGAGAAGTGCTCAGGGCTATCCTGTACCTATGGTTAGCCTCACCTCTTGCAGTATGTAGTGTGTCAATCCGTGTCTTGTGAGATCATTTGTGCAGTCACAACAGACTGCCATGCTACTACTCTCAAGCGTAGCTCAGTAGCTGGAAAACTCCTGAGCTTCTCAGTGGGCTTGCCAAACACTCCAAACTCTACAGGGTGCAGTCTTTCTGGCAACTAGGGTTGAGGAAGGGTGATCTGTATGCTCAGAATTGCAGGAAAAATATTTGGTATTTTGTGCAAGACAGAATTGGGCCTTAGCTCAGTGGTGGGACCTCAAAAATGAAGGAGGAGTCAGTCTTAGCAACTGCTCTACTGTGGGAGCAGACTTGTAAACCCTGTTGACTGGAGAGCTGGTCACCCACTATGAAGCTACAGCTCGGGGAGGAGAGGTCTGCCTCCCTCAGGAAGTTGGGCTCATATATATATATATATATATATATATTTTTTTTTTGAGACAGAGTCTTACTATGTCACCCTCAGTAGAGTACTGTGGCATCACAGCTCACAGCAACCTCAAAATCTTGGGCTTCAGTGATTATCTTGCCTCAGTCTCCCAAGTAGCTGGCACCTGCCCCAACCCCCAGCTATTATTTTGGTGTAGTTGTCATTGTTGTTTAGCAGGCCTGCGCCAGGTTCGAACCCGCCAGCCCCCGTGTATTTGGTTGGCACCCTAAGCACTGACATATGGGCGCCAAGCTGTACCTTGTTTTTCTTCCACTTCATTATTTCTGCTGCTTCATTCAGCTTGGGTTATGTGTACCTTACACAGTCCCCTTATTGTGGAGCTCCCCACATTCAGCTTCCTTCCACTTCAGTAAAAAATCTCTCCCATAATGTTTCTGTCTTGATTTTTATCTCTGAGTGATCTTTCCATTGCTCAATGTGGGGCAATGAAATATTTTAATGTGATTTTATTGCAGTCAGTCACTTTCTCTAGGTCTGTTAGATATGTGCTTTATGTATCTAGGGTAAATATATATATTCAAAATTGTTATATCTTCCTTCTTTATTGATGCTTTTATTATTTTATGATGGCATTCTTTATCCTTTCCTACCATATCTTTATTTGTACAAATTTATGAGGCACATGTGGAATTTTCTTACATGCATGTAATGCATAGTGATCAAGTCATTTAATGTATTCATCACCCAAGTATAATACATTTTTGATAACCATCATCATCCTAATTACTACCAAACTTTGAATTTATTTCTATAGAACTGTGTGTTTGTCCATTTTAACCCACTTCTCTTCATCCTTTACCTTCACTTCCACTCACCCTTGCTAGTCTTTATTATCTATCTTTCCACTCCCTATTTCTGTGTAATCTAAATTTTTAGCTCCCTCATGTAAGTGAGATGAAATGTTTGCCTTTTTTGTGCCTGGCTTGTGATAATGATCTCTAGTTCTATGTATGTTGCTGCACATGACATGATTTCTTTATTTTTAATGACATTTATTATTCCATGTGTACATATACAATAGCTTATTTATCCATTCATCCATTATCTTTATTTACTTACTTCACAAACATATCTTTACTATTGTGAACAGCACTGCCATAAACATGTGAATGAAGATCTCTTTGTTATAAATTAATTTCTTTTCCTTTGGGTAGATATCTAGTATTGGGATTGCTAAATCAAACAATAATTCTATTTTTAGTTTTTTGAAAATTCTTGATACTATTTTCCAGATTGCCTGTAATAATTGACATTCTGAGTGACCTTGTACAGAGTTTTCTTTACTGCACCTCCTTGCCAAAAAAAAAAAAAAATACCATTATTTCATTTTTTTAATAATAGCCATTCTGGCTGGAGTAAGATTATATCTCATTGTGGTTTTGATTAGCTTTTATCTGTTGATTAGTGATGTTGAACATTTTCTCATATACCTCTTACAAATTTGTATGTCTTTATTTTGTCCTTTTCCCTCTTTTTGTTTTTTCTTGGCAGGGGCTGGGTTTGAACCCACCACCTCCAGCATACAGGGCCAGTACCCTACTCCTTTGAGCCATGGGTGCTGGCCTTTTGCCCTCTTTTTAATGGAATTATATTTGTGTTTGTTTTTTCCTTTTTCCTTTTGAGTTGTTTGAGTTCCTTGCATATTCAGGATGTTATTGCCCTATAAAATGAATAGTTAAAAAGTATGTTTTCCCCATTCAGTAGATTATTTCTTCACTCTCTTCATTCGCTTACTTATTTATTCTACTGTATAGAAGCCTTCTTAGTTTCATTAAGTCCCAATTCTCTGTTATTTATTTTCCCTCAGTGCTTCTAAGGTCTTATTTATTTGCCTAGACAAGTGTATAGAAGAGCTTTTCCTGGGTTTACTTATACATTTTTATAGTTTCAGGCTTTATGTTTATGACTTTAATAAATTTCAACAAGATGTTTGTAAGTGGTTAGGTAATAGGGATGCAGTTTTATTCTTCTGCACATATATATCTAATTTCCTCAGCACACTTTATTGAATAGGATGCCCTTTACCCAATTAACGTAAGTTTGTTTAAGTTTTGTCAAAGGTCAGTTGACTGTAAGTACATGGTTTTATTTCTGTGATATGATTATCTTCTGTTTAGCTATTTTTACACCATTACCATACTGTTTGGGCTATATTTTATGTATTTATTTATTTATTTGCAGTTTTTGGTCGGAGCTGGGTTTGAACCTGCTACCGCTGGCATTTGATGCCAGCGCCCTACTCCTTTCAGCCACAAGCGCAGCACTGGTTATAGCTTTTTATTGTTTTTGAAGTATGATACTGTTATGCCTGAGATTTTTTTCATTTTCTCAGTATTACTTTAGCCATTTGGGTTCTATCTAAATTTTAGAATTGCTTCTCTAAAACTTCAAAAAATGACATTGATGTTTTGTTATGGATTACATTTGAATTTTAAATTACTTTGGGTAATATTAATTTTCCTAATCCATAAGGAAGGATTGTTTTTACATATTTTTTTTTTCTTACATTCAATGTTTTTCAGTGTTATTTGTTTTTTAGTTCTCCCTGTAGAGATATTTCATTTCCTTGGTTAAATAGATTCAAAAATATTTTATTTATTTATAATTACTTTAAATGAAATTGCATTCTTGATTTTATTCTCAGCTAGATCATTGCTGGTATATAGAAACACTACTAATATTTATACATTTATTTTGTGTACCATTACTTTTTAATGAATTTGTGTACCAAATCTATGAGTTTTGGTGGACTCTAAGTTTTTCTAGGAACAAGATGAAGGAAAAATGGAATATTTGACTTCCAATTCTCCAATGTGTTTCCCCACACTTTTTTTTTCTTTCCTTTTCTGTTTTCTTAAATCATGTACATTAATGCAATCATGGGGTACAATGTGCTGGTTTCATATACAATTGGAAATATTTTCATCAAACTGGTTAACATGGCCTTCATCGCATTTTCTTAGTTATTGTGCTAAGACCTTTATATTCTGCATTTATTAAGTTTCACCTGTACCCTTCTAAGAGGCAGCATAGGTGTGGTCCATCCAATTTCCCTCCCTCCACCCATATTCCCCCCTCCCCTCTCCTCCCTTGCCCCGTTACCCGTATTCTTGGGCTATATTTGGGTTATAGACTTCATATGAAAGTTATAAATTAGTTTCACAGTAGGACTGAGAACATTGGATACTTTTTCTTCCATTCTTGAGATACGTTGCTAAAAAGAATATGTTCCAGTTCCAACCATGTAAACATGAAAGAGGTAAAATCGCCATCTTTCTTTAAGGCTAAATAATATTCTACGGTGTGCATATACCACATTTATTAATCCATTTGTGAGTCTATGGGCACGTGGGCTTTTTCCATGACTTAGTAATTATGAATTGGACTGCAATAAACATTCTGGTACAAATATCTTTCTTATAATGTGATTTTGGTCTTCTGGATATATACCTAGTAGAAGAATTATAAGATCGAATGGCAGGCTATTTTTACATCTCTAAGTATTCTCCAAACATCTTTCCAAAAGGAATGGATTAGTTTGCATTCCCACCAGCAATGTAGAAGTGTTCCCTTT
>CAUYON010132681.1:0-52333 GCA_963573935.1 Arctocebus calabarensis
ACATGGATGGAGCTGGAACATATTCTTCTTAGCAAAGTATCTCAAGAATGGAAGAAAAAGTATCCAATGTACTCAGCCCTAATATGAAGCTAATTTATAGCTTTCATATGAAGGCTAAAACCCAACTATAGCACAGGAATACAGGGATAGGGGAAAGGGAGGGGAGGGGTGGGGGGAGGATGGGGAGAGGGAGGGCAATTAGTGGGAACACACCTATGGTGCATCTTAGCAGGGTACTGGCGAAACTTATTAAAGGTAGAGTATTAATGTCTTTATATAGTGATCAAGGAAATGCCAAGAAGGATATCTGTAACAGTATGATCAAAATATTTCTGACTGTATATGAATCGTGCCCTGTGATTGCACCAATGTACATAATTATGATTCAATAAAATTATTAAAAAAAAGAAATGTTGTACAAGATGATAATGGAGGTAATTGCAAAACTTAGCAAATTTATTAAAAATCACTGAGTTGTACACTTTAAGTGGGTAAATTTTATGATATGTAAATTCTGCCTCAATAAATGCTCTTGCAAGCCAGTCTAAGTTGGATTTCTGTTATCTGGTACCCAAAGAGTTGTGATAAATACAATCTCCCTGGGGAGATAGTGTATACAGGGGAAATATTATCTGTGTGCCAATTGGTGATGCAACAAATGAGTGAAATACTCCAAGAAGGGCATCAGCATGGGCACTTACACTGATCAGATTCTATCTACCTCCTTGCTGCCTCCCTACTAGCCTAAGTTCCTGTAGTGTATTCCTTTCCCTCTATGTGTTCAAAGCCTAGCACAGTAATGACTCTGAGAAGCTGTAAACAAGTTTGTTTCATGGTGTTGTTGGCAGCAGAGAACTCTTCTTGGGAGAAGTGGATTGTGGAAAGATATAGTACATAACTTAAAAATTACTTTGACTGTACAAGACACAGGAGTTTAAAAGTGCATGGCTTCTCCCTTAGTGGCTGATCACAAAAAGCTTTTTTTGGGGGCGGGGGATCGCTTATAACCATTATTCAGAATTTAGGCTTCGTCGTAAGTGCTCTTTCCGCTTTTCAGAAAATTCGGGGAAAATGTATTTGAAAAGAGGAAGTCTGGACTATCAAGTTTATCAACCGAACTGGAAAAATCCCCAAGATGACTATGAAGCTCTTCATTACTTTGTCCATAGGGCGACAGGGTCTTTGGAGGGATTACACCCTGTAGACGTTTAGATTGGCCCTGCCACATTATCTCCTCGAGGCTGATGCACTCTGTTAGCTGTTTAGGAACACAGGCCACTGTATAGAATGATAAGATTATAATACATACTGAATCTTACTTTTGAGGAGGCAGAAAAAAGCACATTGTAATCAACTTCTGAGAAACTTAAAAAGCAATTTGTGTGTGTGTGTGTGTGTGTGTGTGTGAGGAGAAATATGTACATGCCCACAGATTCTGTGCTCAGTTTAGCTGCTGACAAACCGTTTTTGGAACTGTTCTTGAGATTAGCACAGAAAACAGCAAATGCAATCTCAGCTTATTTGTTCCAGCTGATACCATCTGAACAGAAGCCCAAAGGCAAGGGCTTTTGAGATAAGGCAGACGTCCCTAACTTTCAACTGAAAATGGTCATGGTTCAGAGACAGATGACCCACCTCACTTTTTAAAAGACACAATATGAAGTAGGAAAGCCAGTACAACTTTGTTACTTTCCTTTTAAGTAAAAATCTCAACTGAAATCATTGTCATGGATTTCTTTCTTTCTTTTTTTTGTAACCTCCCCTGCAGGAGGCATTTGAAAAACATAATGTTTTCCTTCACAGATTAGGACTTTTAAAAAATGTATCCACATACACATCAGGTTCAAATGAATTCACTTATTCATTGTGGACAAACTGCATAGTTTCCTTCTCTGAAAAATAATGTGGCTGAACTAGTCCTTTCTGGTTTTAAAAATCCATGATTATGTTACCAGTTATAGAGTCAAAGACTCAGACATTTTTACAAAAGGAAAACAATCTTGCTGATTGAAACAATCTGTCCATATAAAGAAGATGCAACACTTTTAATTTTGTACAGTTGAAACTAAATTCAAAAATTCGTTTGTTCATAGAGAACCTATCCTTCTACAAAAACAAAAACAAGCCCCCAAACCCCCAAAACAAAACAAAAACCAAAAACACAACCAAACAAGTCCAGCTGGGATTAACACTAGCTGTCAATGGTAAGAAGATAAAGTTAACTGGAAAATTGAGATTTCCAAACAACTAATAGGCAAGATTTATTTTTAAAATGTTTATATTAATGTGTTTAATTCTTCATCCCTTTCTTCTTCCCTCTCTCTTTCTTTTCATCCCATATTTATTTAATGCCTGTTAGTGATTAGTGTCCATGGTCTCTCAGTCAATAAAGATGGATAGGAAATAGTCCCTTCCTTCAGGAAATTCAGAGTCTAGTGAAAAAATGAAAATCCCATCACAATCATCACCAATAAACAGTGTAGTTAAGTGAAATGATATATATATTTGTAGAGTATCCGGAAAACACAATAGAGATCTTAGGTGGGGATGAGTCAAGGCAGGTTTTTCACAGAGATGACATAATTCTTTTTTTTTTGCAGTTGTTGGCCGGGGCTGGGTTTGAACTCACCGCCTCCGGCATATGAGGCCGGCACCCTACTCCTCTGAGCCACCGGTGCTGCCCCAGATGACATAATTCTTAAAGGATATGGAGGAGTTAGACCCATACTGAGGACAACATGTGAAATACAGCACCTCATTGTCAGAGCTTTAAATGTGACACAGAAAAGGGGCTGGAGGACTCAGCAAGACCAGGCCACCGAGAGCCTTCTAAGTCATGTAAGAAGCAAAGACTTTATGCTGTGGCTAAGGACTTACACATGAGAGCAATGTCATCAGAATTACATTTTTGAAAGATCATGCTGGTGAATGAGTGAGGAAAATGAATTTGAGCACAGGATGGAACCAGGGAAGCCAGGCAGAAAAATTCATGCAAGGGTTCAGACGTATGTTGTCTAAAAGTTAGCTACTGAGCACATGTGCTATTTAAACTTAAGCTAAAATTAAGTGAAATTAAAATTTCAATTCCTCACTTACAATTGGTAACCTTTCAAGGGCTCAGTAGCCACATATGGCAAGTGGTTACTATACTGGACAGTGAAGATATACGATATTCCCATCATCACTGAAAGTGCTATTGGTTACTGTTAGACCAGATGAAAGAAGCCTGAACTAGGGCAATGGTGGCCAAGAGGATCACACAGTAGCACAAATTAGGAGGGAAGGTGAGGAAGAGAATTAGGTACTGATCAGATGGATTTGCAAAGGGAGGTGAAATAATATTGAGACATGCTTGGCTGCAATGAGACAAAGAATATGGGAAGAATATTTTTCTTTTTTTTGAGGCTGAGTCTCACTGTGTTGCCCTGGATAGAGTGCCCTGGCATCATAGCTCACAGTAACCTCAAACTCTTAGTCTCAAGAGATCCCCATGCCCCAGTTTCCCAAGCTGGGACTATAGCTGCCCACCACAATGCCCAGCTAATTTTCCTATTATTAGTAGAGACAGGATCTCTCTGTTGCTTGGGTTGGTCTTGAACTCCTGCATTTAAGCAATTTGCTCATCTCAGCCTCCCAGAGTGCTAGGATTACAGGCATGAGTCACTGTGCCCAGCCTTGGGAAAAATTTTTATATGATGATGATGATGATCAACTGAATTTAAGTTTATTGATTCTGAGGGAATGCAAATAGAAAATGATGCCTAAGATAATGCCTTAATTCTGTAATTCAACTTTGTAAATGTGGCACACTGTAATAGAAACACAAATCATTGGTATTGGGAAGGACCAATTGTTTCATTTATAGATCAAAAAACACTGTAAGATCTTTGTCTCATTCACTGCTGTATTCTCAGGTGCTCTAATAGGGCCTGATGTGTAGAGAGCAGAACTAAATTTATTTTGAATGAGTGGATGAATGTGGTCCAGACAGGTGATGTGAACAGTGTGAAAGGGGAAACAATCACTGTTCTCAGAGTGAGTAACAGTTACATTTCTAGGTGTGCTGGTTGAATAACAAATAAATCATTTTCTAAGCCTTACTTTTCTCATTTATACCTGAAGCACTGGGTCTTTCTGGGGATTAAAAAAATAATTTACATGTAAGTTCTCTGAAAACTATGAAATGCTGCCCTTGCATAAAATGGGTATTTATTATTAATAGCCAAGATGATTTAGTTTCTGACTTCAATGGAATAGCACACAAAGACACACAACATCAATGCACTCAGCCATATGCCACCTCACATAAACACAAACACAGCTGTGAGACACTGATACACGAAGATTATGGAAGCTTACCGAGTTGTTTGTACAGGGCTGCCAAGCTAAGTGCACAATGGCAAGTTAGCAAACTTGATTGTAAGACTTCATTCAATGATAGCTCTGATGGCCATTCTAGCAAAACAGTTTCAAAATTCCTTTGAAAGGTGAAGTAGGTGCTGGCATTGGTGGATAGCTTCCCAAGGAGAGTACTTTGAAGGTGACTGTAGTGACACCCAGCAATGAGGTATGCAGCACTTTTTCTAGGTTGAGTTCGTGAACTTAATTGTCAGATCTCATGTATGGGACCGTGTAAGAAACCCAGAATCTCAGGTCCTGCCTCGGAACTTCTGAATCAGAATCCACATTTTATTTCATTGAGATTCCTAGGTGATTTGTATGCTCATTAAAGTCAGAGAAACACTGTTGTACTCATTAGCAGATTGGAATCTCACCTCAAGTCTCCCAGTACTTAGAGGATAATGAATGTTGTCAACACATTTACTTAAGAATTTGGTGGGAAATACATATAATTTGAAGTCTGATTACTCATAATTGATGTTCATATTTAAATTGATAGCCCTAGAAAATTGCTAGATACCAGTCTAATTTTCTTATGTAGGTCTACTTCAAAGGTCCCCAAATTTCTCCAATGGGATTGCTGATGACTTTAGATGAGGGTAGAGATAACATGCTAATTGCTTTTCCTGATGATACCAAACTGAGAAGGAAGGTGCACATATTTTCTATCAGTCAAGGTCTGAATATAATAATGACTAATATTTAGCTATCCCTATGAAGACTTCAGTACATTAACAGGGCAAGTATAGTGTTTAATTTGTTAAACAGATACAAAATAAGAATCTTCCATGTATCAAGCAATGTACTGAAGGTATAATAAAGAACAAAACTGATAACATTCCTCCCCTCAAGGAACTCAAACTCTATTGGGGAAGACCATTCATCTTGTGTCTGACCATTCTTTTGTTGATTCATTCAACAAACATTTCTTGAGCATCCACTGTGGACCCTACACTCTGCTGGTCACTGGATTTCTAGCAGTAAATAAGACAAATGATGTCACTGCTCTCCTGGAGCTCACATTTCAGGGGGAGGAGAGAGATAATAAATAATAAAGTTCAGTAACATGTGCTAAGGAGAAAATATATCATTCTTATGCTAGAAATTTTGGTGGAATGGGGGCACACAAGAGGATAGTGTATTTCTTTAGGTTCATCATAGAAGGCCTCTCTTTGAGGAGGTATTATTTGAGTTAAGATCTAATTGAAAGCAACCATCATGCAAAGAAGGGGAATGAGAGAGAAATCAGGTGCAAAGGTCCCGAGGAAACAGAATTTGTGTGTTCTTGGAACATAAGGGGAGCCAGTCAATAGGGTGGTATGGTGAGAGATGAGTTTGGTTGCTAAGGATTGGACATGGTCATGTAGTAAGAAATTTAGATTTTACTGCTGGACCAATTTGAAGCCAAATCATCATATGGATAAATGAGAAATGGTATTATAAGAGTCTATAACAAGGGGAATTGAGTCTAAGTAAGTGAAGATACAAGTTCAACCTAAAGCAAAAGGAAGAGTTAACTATGCTGCAAAAACAGAAAACAAATGAGTGCATTTCAGGCAGAGGGAGAGATGGACACACAATGGGGACAGACGTGGCATAGACAGAGAAGCAGGGAGAAAATTACTAAGTTTTAGGTGACCTTCAAGTCAGTCTGATTTGATGGGATGATGAGATTGCCAAAAATGTGAATATAGTCCTGGGCTGCACGTAAAGATAAACAGCATGGAGACTGAGGGCGGGGAGAGTCCCAACCTACCCTGTGCTGATCAAATTGCAGCTAGAGCAGCCACCGAGGAGAATCGGAGAGGGATGTTGAAGAAGTAAACTCTGTCTAATACAGCAGCCAGGCACACTGGATGATTCACAGAAACAAGAAGGATGGTTCTTGAAGCCATTTCACAGGAAGATGACAGATTGGTGCTCACCATTTGTATTTTGTCTTGCATTGTTGTCTTTGACTACTCAGCTGCCTATCATCCATTTCCCCTTTTCATGGCACCCATATTTTCCTGTTGAGGATAGTTGTTCCCTATGGATTCATTCTGGTGGTGCTATCGTCAGGAGTCTCCCTTTCCCTGTGTTCTATGACTGAAGCAATAATAGTTGTACACACATGCTTTCTCCTACAGCAGCAGGACAAAGAACCTGAACGTGGCTGGAGTTAAATTCTGCATGGGCAGCCTGATCAAACTATTCCTGTAAAGAACAGCTCCTGCATTTCCCGTTTCCTGCCCCAGAGAGCCACCTTAGATCCACTTTGTTTCAAAACTGCTTCTTCCAGGGGTTTTCTAAGTCCTTCATATCCTTCCAATAAAATTCCCATTTGCTTGAGTTAGCTAGAGTTATTTCTGTTAATTGCAACCAAAGAACGCTGACACATTTAGCTGGTAAACAAAGGAAGGACTTGGGTGAACCTAGGGACAGGAGAGATGCTGTCTTTAAATATTTGGAAGACAGTTACAGAAAAGAAAGCTGGGATTTCGCCTCCATTGCACCAAGAGGCTGGCTTAAACACAAACAGTTCTATCTAGGGATAAACATTTTAATACATAAAAATTCTTTAGAGTATAATCCTGTATAAATGTTTCTATTACTGAAGGTCTTTTGGGCAGAAGAGCTCCAGGCAAGTTATAGTGTTCTTGGAGAGAGCTCAAGAATCAGATAGTGTTGACCTAAATAATTTTTAAGGTCCAGAGATTCAGTAAGTCTGAGGTTCAAATGACATCTTTCATATAACTTAAAATCTCAAATGTAATCATCTTTAATATGTTTCTGTAAGTATATTTTCTCCAAACCTAAATAGACTTTAGTGAAGGAAAAAAGGCAATGGATTTTTATAAGAAGCACCATCGAAAGCTGGAATATAAAACTTTCAGGTATCAGATGGATTGTAAATGTTAGGACATGTCTTCTAGACCAAGTCTCCTACTCAGTTTTTTAACACAACAGACTTTTTATTGCTCCTGAGTCTACGCATCAGCTAACTGGGAGTTTGCTATCAGTTGAGAGGGAAAATGTGAAAGAAAATGTTAAAAACAGCTTAAATAATTCTCTAGTGGAACTCCCCAGTTGGTTGGGGTAACAGGAGTGAATAGACTGTATGTCTTCTCTTCCTTCAATAGGCCTCCTTTTTCTTCTTTCCATGTTAGTGACAGTGTTTGAAAAACAGCAAGATGCAGGCAAGCTCTCTTTAACACACTTGCTCACATCAATTTGCTCACACTAGCATTTCATTGGCCAAAGCAAGTCACCTGACAAGTGTAGAGGCAAAGTAGGAAGGCACTACAAAATCACAGGGACACAGGCAAGTATGAAAAACAGTGGTCCGTGACTGCAATCAACCTGCTTCTGGCTAGAAGTGATCAATTTATAATTTTGTATCAGGAGAAAATCATATCTCTTCAAGAATATTTTTCATATAGTGAACTTTAGTAACTTGCTGACGTCCCTTTTGTCTTAGGATCCTAGGAAACTCAAAATGCTAATATTATTAGCTAAATCATTAATCTATGCTTTTGTCATCATCTACAGGGTCTAAATATTCTATTTGCACAGACTTGTTGTAATAACTTGTACTATAAGCTGCTTCCAGCATTTTGCTTTTGCTTTGGGGACAGACAACATATTAACAAAAAATAAATACTTGTCCATGTAGAACCTACAGACCCTTGAAATATTTGTGAATGAGAGAGAGAAAGAGAGATAGGCTGTATCTTTTTAAAGGGGCATTAGTCATTACTATATGTTACATTCTTCTGGTTCTATCATAAACTAAAGTGACAAAGTACATCTCAACAAAAATTTTTTGGGGAACTATCTCAAACCAATTTTCACTATGGATATAGCCTTTTCAGTCTCCACAGGTTCAAACAGAGACATATTTTAAAATTCAGAACTCATACCTAAGAAGGTGACAGACGTTAAGAAAATTCAGCTGAAAATGAAGTTCTTCGTTTCATTTTGGAATATTTTTCTCTAAAGATATCATGAGACAGATTTTCAAAGGACTTTGAAGATAGAACTTCAGTGTTTCATGTCCATATGATTGAGTCCAGGAAATATTACCTGAGTCTTGGCAGTTGAATTTGAAATGCTGACTTGAAATGTTTTCATTGAAGTTGTACCAATGTTAAATAGAACTAGAGAATTATTTAAGCTGGTTTTAACATTTTCTTATGAATTCCCTCTCAACTGATAGCAAACTCCCATACCTAGTGAGACAAAGACTTAATAGGTATTAAAAGTCTTTGGGGGAATCTATCTCCGGAACAAACCAGAGGATTTTTACAGATCCAAAATTGTTTCTGATAATGAGTTGAAGATGTCTTTTTGATTAAATCAGTCACTTGCAAATGAGTATGGGTTCAAAAATAAAGGATCAGTTTTCTCAGTTTAATGTGAGACAGACTATTCAATCTAATGGTAAGAAAATGATTTATATTAAAAAAAATTATATACCAATTGTAAAACCAGAGGCTAGTTTCTTAATGATTTTCATACAATACGTTGACAGATAAAAATATTAAAAAGGCCATAAAAATTATGGTCAATCTGAAGAATTTGCAAACACCTGCAGACCTAAGACTTTTTGGTCCCATCATACTGAAATGCAATTTGGCATTTATATTTTTAAAGACCTTATCACAGGCCCTCTGCAGATACTATGAACTGAGAATAGACTGCCTTCTGAAAACTTGCTTGGAAAATATTATCTGACTCTTTGTTTTTAATATATTTTCCCCTAGAAGCTAATTTCCTTGATGTAAAAGGATTTCAAAAGACTATATTCTTTTCTTGATGTGAAGATATTGCTGTAGTTTCTGGTAATGATATTTATTCCTGCTCACAAAGGAATAGTTTATAGCTAGTCTTAAGTGCTTATATATTATACTCAGCATGGTTGGGAAAAGGCTCTGACATAGATATTAGGAACTTAAATTTCAATTTCTGCCTCAGCTGCTCTTATTATATATGTGTCTTTATCTGTTTGTGTGTGGATACCCCAAACGATTGCTGACCCTTTTGTTCCCTGGGGACACAATTTTTTTCAAATAAGTTATTCAAGCAACATAACTAGTCAAGGGTATGGCGATTTCATCTTTCTGCCAGTTGCTCTGGAATTACAGAGCAATCTAGAAGTTCATAAAACCTACAATCCCTAGACTGAGCTTCAGTTTCCCACTTTACTAATGAAATACCCTGAATGTTCCTCCCTCTCTTTTCCATAAATGCATTATTTGGTGTTGCCTCCTTTATGAAGTCATCTCTGCTCCTACTGCTAGAAGTCTTTCTGGCTCTCCTGCATTCTTGCAGCCTGTGAGTCTACCGATCCTTAAGGGGATTCTTGCTTTCTATGTTGTATTATACATATACATTTTCTATGCTACTTGAGGTACACCCTTCTTTTTATGACTCATGGTTGTACTAGGAGAGCAGTGACAGGGATAATTCAATAAAGGCAGACTATTTATGCTAAAGTTTAAAAGAAGCACATTGCAAAGATGGTGGGAAAGGTGCCAGTCTGGCTGCTGTAATAATTAAATCATCTAAATTATGCCAGTGAGTTTCCACAATCCAATATCTGGGCTTTACTCCTGAAGGTTCAGAAATTATCTTACCTGGGCCATACTGACTACTTAAAAAATATAAGAACTCATGAGAAACTAGTTTATAAAATGGGATGCTCACTTACTAAGTTACCATGAGAAACAAAATTGTCATTCAGCCAATTTGACTGGCACATTCTTTCCCGGTAAACCAGGAGTTCTCAACTGGAGGTAGTATTACTTCTTACCCTGTGCTGTAGATGCATGGAGGTTTTCTGTTTGTCACATAAATAGGAATGTCTGAGCCTAGAGGTGCTACAATCTTGTATGTGGTACAGTTATACACACAGAATAAACATCCATTTGAAATGCAATAGCATCCCATTAGAGAAATACTGACATTAGAAATCCATTAGAAAAAACAAAATATCACCTTGGCATAGTGGTTCATGCCTGTAACCCTAGCACTCTCAGAGGCCGAGGCAGATTGCTTCAGGTCAGGACTTTGAGACCAGCCTGAGCAAGAGTAAGATCTTGTCTCTAAGACTAGGTAGGTGTTGTGGCGGGTGCCTGTAGTCCCAACTACGCAGAAGGCTGATGCAAGAGGATTGCTTGAGCCCAAGAGGTTGAAGTTGCTGTGAGTCATGACACCATAGCATTTAGCAAGGGTGAGAAAATGAGACTCTGTCTCAAAAACAAAACAAAACAAAGCAAAAAACCCCAAACCCCCCCAAAATATCATCAAGAGATTGGTGAGTATTGAATTAAGTCTTAAGTGATGAGGGTTAGATAATCTTGAGCTTGATTTCATAAGATCATTCTGAGATTGAATCAAAGATCTCTGCCCTTTAGGAGAAAACACTCATTAGTATTGATGGTGTCTCATAGAATTAACATCTCAGAATGCATAAAAAAGGCCATTTGTGAAGCTGATAGCTAACATCACACTCAATGGTGAAAATATGACAGCTTTTCTTGTAAGATCAGGAGCAAGACAAGAGTGTGTACTCTTGCCACTTCTATTGAACATAGTACTGGATGTCCCAGCCAGAACAGTGAGGCAGAAAAAGAAAAACATATAAGACATCAAAATTGGAAAGAAAGTTAAATTGCCTCTATTTGCAGATGACATGATCCTAAATATGTAGAAAGTCCTAAAGACCACCAAAAGACTGTTAGAGCTAAAAACAAATCTAGTAAAGTTGCAAGATAAAGAATGACATAGAAAAATCAGTTGCATTTCTATACACTATCAATAAACTTTCTAAAGAACAAGTCAGAGACTAGAGGAGGTGGAGCAAGATGGTGGACCAGAAGGATGGTTCAGCTGAGCTCTCCTTGTACAACTGGGGAAAAAGAGAGAATCCAGCTATATCTGGCACAGGGACCTTACTTAGAGTCATAGCTCAGGGAGCAAAGCAAGGAGGTGATGAGCTGGATACAGCATATGATCCAGAGGGGTGGAAATCTGAGGAATTAGGCAAATGATTAGGACCAGCTAGGATCAGCTAGGTGCCCTACAGAGGTCTGGGATGGGAGGAAGCCTTTATAGTTTTCAGCTGTTGGGAGACCCTGCACTTTGAGTGGAAAGCTTGGAAGAGTGGGTGGACTTGAACGGTGCACAGCAACCAGATTTGAATGCCAGTTGGATTTGCCATATTTTTGGTGGCTGGCGAGGCAGCCATACTGAGAAGGTCTCCATGGCCAAGGGGCTGCCATTGTGGGAAGGTCACAAGATGGTCTTAGCAGGGGCCTAAAGCATGGCCATCTTAATTCCACCCTCCAATATCAGAACTCCACTCTTAAGACAACCTGAGAAACTCCTACACCCCATAGGAACTGGGGTCAGAGTACACTGTGAAACCTGACCCTGAAAGATTCTTGTGAGCTTTAAGATCCCAACCTAGCAGGGTCTGAATGCTGAGGAAACAATCAGGTGATCACCGAAGGCAACTAAGTTTGGAATAAGGACCATAGAGGTTGCTGGCTGTGTTCTCTGTTGCCTAAAAACCACAGCACCACCTGGTATACTGGCAACATATTGCAACACACCAAGTCATCAAGAGCAAGTCATCAAGAGCAAGGACTTCTGTTTGAAACAAAGGAGGCAGTGAGAAAGAAAAAGGAGGACAAGGAGGTGAATAAGAAGAAAAAACACATGAGGAAGAATCAACAGATGAAAAATCAAAACAGAGGAACTCCCCAAAGGGACCACGAGGTGGCTACTGCAGAAGACTCTACCTATAAGAATTAAAGGACTTGACAGAAAGGGAATTTAAAATATGGACGATAAAGACAATAAAAGGAATGTATGAGAAAAGGGAAAGACAGAAGCAAAAGTCAGATGAGAAATATGTAGAATGTAGAAAGGGTATGGTGGAGCTTAAGGAAATAAAGGAGACAATCAGGGAATGTAAAGATGAAGTAGAAAATATCAAAACTAGGTTAGATCATGGAGAAAAAAGAACCTCAGACCTAGAGCATAAAATTTTTGAGTTTACCCAGGTAGTTAAAGAGTCAGAAAAGAAGAGAGAGAAAGCAGAACAGGCACTTAGAGAACTATTAGACTCCATGAAGCATTCAAACATAAAAATAATAAGGATTCCTGAAGGAGAAGAAAATTGTCCCAGAGGAATGGGAGCCCTACTGGAGACCATCATAAAGGGAAACTTCCCAGTTTTACTACAGACCCTGACACACTCCTTTCTGATGGATATTGAACCCCAGGTCATCTCAACTCAAACAGAGCATCTCCAAGACACATTGTAATGAACCTATACAAAGTCAAGATGAAAGAAAAAATTCTGCAAGCAGCCAAGAGTAATTGACAACTGACCTACCAAGGCAGAGCCGTTAGGATGACAACAGACTTTTCATCTGAAACCTTCCAAGTCAGAAGAGCATGGTTATCCACCTTCAACATTCTTAAACAAAATAATTTTCAGCCCAGAATTCTGTATCCTGCTAAATGGAGCTTCAAAATTGATGGAGAAATCAATCTTTTGTGCATATACAAGCAGTGAAGCAATTCATCACAACAAGACCACCTCTACAGTAGACCTATTTTCAACACTGACCACCATAAGGGATCACCAGCAAAGGAAACACCCAGAAGGTAAAGGTCAAAATGTAGCTTCCACAATGGCACAAAGAATAAAACTATACAACGAACTTTCACAAAATAAGATGACTAGAACTCTACAACACTTATCAATTCTCTCAATAAATGTCAATGGACTAAAGTCACTAAGCACAGCCTGGCTGTTTGGATGAAAAGTATAAGCCATCTATGTACTGTCTCCAGGAGACACACTTAGCCTTGAAGGACAAATCAAGACTCAGGGTTAAGGGAAGGAAAACAGTATTTCAAACAAATGGAAATCAGAAGAAAGGAGGGATTGCAATCTTTTTTTCAGATACAAATGTATTTAAAGCAACTAAAGTTAAGACAGACAAAGATGGTCAAAGGAACAATACAATAAAAAGACATTTTAATTTTAAATATTCATGCACCCAACTTAAATGCTCCAAGATTTATGAAACAGACCTTGAAGGGTCTGAGCAACACCATAATAGTCAGGAATTTTAACATGGCTCTGACAGAACTAAAACAGAAATTAAACAAAGATGCAAAGAACTGAAATGTGACTGTAGAACAAATGTGATCAATAGACAGATACAAAACACACCATCCCAAAGCTAAGGAATATACATTTTTTCAATCAGCCCATGGTACCTACTCCCAAATAGACCACATCCTAGGATACAAACAAACCTTAGCAAAACTAAAAGAATGGAAATTATAGGCTCAGGACCTGTAGCTCACTGGCAAGGGCTCCAGACACATACACTAGGATTGGTGGGTTTGAGCCCAGCCTGGAACCCGGTCCAGGCCTACCAAACTACAATGACAACTACATCCAAAAAATAGCCAGGTCTTGTGGTCGGCGCCTGTAGTCTCAGCTACTTGGGAGGCTGAGGAAAGAGAATTGCTTAAGCCCAAGATTTGAGGTTTCTGTGAGCTGTGATGCCATGGCACTCTACTCAGGGTGACATAGTGAGACTCTGTCTCAACAACAAAAAAAATTTATACCTTGTATTTTCTCAGACCACATAGCAATAAAGGTGGAACTCAACTCCAATAAAAACATTCATTCCCACACGAAGATGTGGAAATTAAGCAACCTTGTGCTGAATGATAGTTGGGGTCAGGAAGAGGTAAGAGAGGAAATCATTAAATTCCTCATGCAAAGTATCTCAATAATGGAAGAAAAAGTATCCAATGTACTCAATAATGGAAGAAAAAGTATCCAATGTACTCAGCCCTACTATGAAACTAATTCATATGAAAGCTATAACCTGATTACAGCACAAGAATATGGGGAAAGAGGAAAGGGAGGAGTGGGGTAGGGAGAGGATGGGTGGAGGGAGAGTAATTGGTGGGACCGCACCTATAGTGCATCTTAGAAGGGTACAGGTGAAATTTACTAAATGTAGAATATAAATGCCTTAACACAATAACTAAGAAAATGCCATGAAGGCTATGTTAAGCAGTTTGATGAAAATATTTCAAATTATATATAAAACCAGCACATTGTACCCCATGATTGCAAATGTACACAGCAATGATTTAATAAAAAAAAAATTCCTCATACATAACAACAATAAAGACACAAGTTACGAAAACCTGTGGAATACAGCAAAAGAAGTCTCAAGAGGGAAATTTATTGGATTAGATGTAAACATTCGAAAACAAAAAGAGAGTGCACCAACAAACTCATGAACCATCGCATGGAATTGGAAAAGAAAAATAATCTAATCCTAAACTCAGCAAAAGAAAAGAAGTAACCAAAATTAAATCAGAGATTAATGAAATTTAAATAAAATAATTATTCAGAAAATTAACAAAACAATAAGTTGGTCTTTTTAAAAAATAAATGAATAAAATCAATAAACCTTTGGCCAGATTAACTAGAAACAGAAAAGTGAAATCTCTTATAACCTCAATCAGAAATGATAAAAGGGAAATAACAACAGATGCCATAGAGATATAAGAGAATATCTCTGAGTACTACAGGACACTCTATGCTTAGAAATTTAACAATGTGGAGTAAATGGATCAGTACCTGGAATCACACCCTCTCCCTAGACCTCACCAAGAAGAAGCAGATCTCTTGAACAAATTGATGTCAAGAACTGAGATAGAAGACATAATAAAAATTCTCCCATAAATAACAAATAAAAGTCCTGGTCTAAATGACTTCATATCAGAATTCTATAAAACCTTCAAAGAAGAGCACATACCCTTATTGCAGAAATTATTCCAAATAATTGATAAGGAAGGAATCTTCTCCAACACATTCTATGAAGCAAACATCACTCTAATACCAAAACCAGGAAAAGACCCAAGTACAAAGGATATTTTCAGACCAATTTAACTAATGAATATAAATGTAAAAATTCTCCATAAAATCCTAGACAGTATATTACAGCTACATGTTAAAAAAAATCACTCATCACAGCTGGTTTAACATACACAAGTCCATAAACATAATTCACCATATCAACAGAAGCAAAACCAAAGACCATATGATCCTCTCAATAGATGCAGAAAAAACATTCAATAAAATCAGCATCCTTTTCTAATTAGAACACTTAAGAATTTAAGCATAGGTGGCACATTTCTTAATTTGATCAAAACCATCTACTATGACAAACCCACAGCTAATATAATACTGAATGGAGTAAAATTGAAAGCTTTTCCACTTAAATTGGAACCAGACAAGGTTGTCCTCTATCACTGCTACTATTCAACACAGTGATGGAAGTTCTAGTCAATACAAGCAGGCAAGAGAAGGAAATAAAGGGCATCCAAATGGAGGAATAGGAGGTCAAACTCTCGCTCTATGCCAAAGATATGATTTTATACTTAGAAAACCCCACAGACTCAACCACAAGACTCCTGGAAATCTCAAAAAATATTGCAATATCTCAGGATATAAAATCAATGACCACAAAGCAGTGGCCTTTGTATGTGCCACTAACAGCCAAGATGAGAAGCTAATCAAGGGTACAATTCCCTTTACAGTAGCTTCAAAAAAAAAATGAAATACCTAGGAGTATACCTAACAAAAGAGACGAAGGACCTCTACAAAGGAAATTATGAAACCCTAAGAAAAGAAGTAGCAGAAGATACCCAAAGCAATCTACAGATTCAATGCAATCCCCATTAAAATACCATCATCATACTTCAAGATTTGGAAAAAAATAATTCTTCATTTTCTATGGAACCAGAAGAAACCTTATATAGCCAAGGCAATTCTTAGTAATCAAAATAGGTATCACCCTATCAGGCTTTCAGTTATACTATAAGGCCATAGTGATCAAAATAGCATGGTATTGGCACAAAAATAGAGACATTGACATTTGGAACCAAGTAGAAAACTATGTGATGAAACCAACCTCTTATAGCCACCTGATAAGCAAGAACATACACTGAGGAAAAGAATCCCTATTTAATAAATCATGCTGGGAGAAACCGGATAACCACACGTAAAAGACTGAAACTGGACCTTCACCTCTCACCACTTACAAAAATTGATTCAAGATGGATCAATCTAAGGCATGAAACAATAAAAATTCTTGAAGAATGTGTGGGGAAAACACTTGAAGACATCAGTCTGGGGAAAGAATTTGTGAAGAAGACTTCATGGCAATTGCAACAACAAAAATAAACAAATGAGACTTGATTAAACTGAAGAAACTTCTGTATAGGTAAGGAAACAACAACCAAACCAAACAGACAACCTTCAGAATGGGAAAAGATATTTGCTTACTATGAATCAGACAAAAACTTGATAACTAGGACCTATGGAGAACTTAATCAACAAAAAGATACCCAACAATCCTATATATCACTTGGCAAGAAACATGAATAGAACTTTCTCTAAAGAAGACAGATGAATGGCAAACAAACATATGAAAAAATGCTCATTGTCTCTAATCATCACAGAAATGCAAATCAAAACTATCCTGAGATATCACCTAAACCCAGTGAGAATGGCCCACATCATAAAATCTCAAAACTGCAGATGCTGGCATGGATGTGGAGAGAAGGAAACACATTTATGCTGTTGATGGGACTGAAAACTAATACAACATTTTTGGAAAGAAGTATAGCGAATTCTCAAAGAACTCAAACTACCTCTCTAACTGAACCTGCAATCCCATTACTAGAAAGCTACCCAGAAGAAAAAAAATCATTTTATCATAAGGACATTTGCACTAGACTGTTTATCTAAGCTCAATTTACAATCATCAAGATGTGGAAACAACCCAGGTGCCCATCATCCCAGGAGTGGATTAACAAGCTGTGGTATACATTGGATACTTTTTCTTCCATTCTAGAGATACTTTGTTAAGGAGAACATGTTATCCAATGTATACACCCCTAATATGAGGCAAATTTTTATCTTTCAAGTGAAGGCTACAACCCATTTATTGCACAAGAAGACGAGGAAAGGGGAGAGGGAGGGAACGGGAGGGAGAGGGTGGGGGGAGATAGGACAAAGGGTGAGATCACACTTATGGTGCATATTTGAAGGGTCAGGAGAAAACTTCTAAATACGGATCAAAAATGATTTCACATAGCAAATAAGAAAATCTCATGAATGTTATGTCAATCAGGTTGATGAAAATATCTCAGATTGTATGTGAAGCCCACATACTGTACCCCATGATTGAACTAATGTACACAGCTATGATTCAATAAAAAAAAAAACAAAAAAAAAAAAAAACAAGCTGTGGTGTATGTATACCATAGAATACTATTTAGCCATTAAAAAGATGGAGACTTTATATCTTTTTTATTAACCTGGATTGGGGAGGAATGCATTCTTCTTAGTAAAGCATCACAAGAATGGAGAAGCAAGAATTCAATGTACTCAATACTAATATGAAGGTAGTAGATGAGCTAATTTGGGGGGTAGGAGAATGAGCAAGTAGGGAGAGGGGAGGAGGGAAAGAGATGGGGGGTCATGGTGTATGGCATACCTCTTGGGGGAGGGACACAATTATAAGAAGGCCTTTAACAAATGCAATCAGTGTAGCCTAATTCTTTGTACCCTGAATGGATCCCAAACAATTAAAAAAAAAATTAAAAAGAAGAAATCACTAAAATAATCTCATTTGCCATTATTTAGAACATCATCAAAAGGAATAACATGCTTAAGTAGAGTAGTGAATTTAGCCAAGGAGGTGATGATCTGTTTCTTGAAAACTATAAAATATTGATGAAAAATTGAAGAACACACAAATAAATAGATACCATGTAGTCATGAATTAGAGCAATTAATATTATTAAAATGTGCATACTACTCAAAGTGATCTACAGCTTCCACACAACACCTATCAATATTCCAATGGCATTTTTTACAGAATTAGGAAAAATAATCTTAAAATTCATTTGCAACAATACAAGACCTCAAAGAGCCTAATCAATCTTGAGCAATATGAACAAATCTAAAGGTATCAGAGTACCTGATTTCAAAGTACGTTACAAACCTAAAGTAGTCAAAATAGTGTGATTCTGCTATTAAAACATACATATAAACCAATGGAACTAAATAGAAAGCTTAGAAATAAACTACACATATGTGGTCAACAAATCTTTGACAAGGGTACGAAGAATACACAATGGGGAATAAATGTTTTGGGAAAACTGGATATCCACATGTAAAATAATGAAGCTTGACTTTTGTCTTACATTATATACAGAAATTAACTTACAATGGTCTAGAGACCTAAATGTAAGATCTGAAACTGCAAACTTTCTGGAAGAAAACACAAGGCTAAAAATCCCTGACATTGGTGTTGGCAATGATTTATTGGCTATGCTACTAAAAGCACAGGCAATGAAATAAAAAAATAAATAAGTGGGACTACATCAAACTAAAAAGTTTCTGAAAAATAAAGGAAATAACCAATTGAAAAGGCAGCCTATAGAATGGGAAAAAATATCTTTAAATCATAATACCTGATAAGGGGTTAATATCCAAAAAATATAAGAAACTGACACAACCCAATGGCAATAAACCATATAACCTGAGTAAAAATTGGGCAAAGAAACTGAATAACACTTTTCCAAAAAAGACACACACAGCCAAAGTTATATGCAAAGGTGCCCAAGATCACTAATTATCAGAGAAACCCAGATCAAAACCATAATGAAATACCTCTTCACACCTATTAGAATGGGTATTATGAGAAACCCAAGAGGTAACAGGTGTTGACCAGGGTGTGGAGGAAAAGGACCCTTACACACTATTTGTAAAAATGTATTCACATTAATTTGGCATTGCTATTATGTAAAATAATATGGATGTTTGTCAAAATTATAAAAAATATAACTACCAAGTAATCTAGCAATCTAACTTCTGAGTATGTATCCAAAGGAAATGAAATCAGTATGCTGAGGAGACATCTGTACTTCCATATTAATTAAAGCATTATTCACAATAACTGAAATATGAAAGCAACCTAAGTGTCCATAGGTAGATAAATGGATAAAGAAATTGTGGTAAATATATACAGTGGAATACTTGAGCAATAAAAAAAAAGAAAGAAATCCTGTCATTAGCAGCAACATGGATGAACTTTGAGCTACTTGAAAGTAACCATGCATAGAAAAGAAATACTTGTATCACTTATGTCTGGAATCCAAAAAAGGAGAAATCATAGAGAGCAGAATAGTAGCTTTCAGGTGATGGGGAGGTGGAGGAAATGGGGAGGTGTCGACCAAAGGGCATAAAATTTCAGAACAAGGTCTGAGGAGCTAATGTACAACCTGGGTGGTGAGGGATGTGTTAATTTGATTGTGGTCATCATGACACAATGTGTATGTCTATCAAATCATCATATTGTACACCTTGGATATATTCAACCTTTATTTGCCAATTAAATAAACTAAAATAAGATAAAATATAAAATCAGTATCATTTGTCTATTAAAATAAAAAGAAGTAGTGTCTTTGTCACTTATTAACTTAGATGTAGACAGATAGTTCCTCTTTGATTTTTTATTTGCAGATATTTTCCACTTTTAAATGTTTTTATTGTGGTAAAATGTGTATACAACAATATTTTCTATTTTCACCATTTTTAAGTGTGTAATTCAGTGCTCATCATCTCTAACTGAAACTCTGTACCCATTTAATCCGTAACTCCCCATTACTTCCTCCCCCCAATCCTTGGTAGCCACTGTTCTACCTTCCATTTCTATGAATTTGGGTATTCTAGGTACTTCATATAACCTGAATCATGCAATATTTGTCCCTCCATGCCTGGTTCATTTCATGCATGGCATTTTCAAGGCTCATACATGTAGTAGCTTTTCATTCATTCCTCTTTAAGGCTGAAAAAACACCCACTGTATGTGTGTGTATAACACAATTTGTTTATCAATTATTCTATCAATGGACATTCAAGTTGTTTTTACCTTTTGATTATTGTGAATTAATTCTACCAAGAACATGGATGTACAAATATCTATTGGAGTCACAGCTTTCAATTATTTTTAGTAATTCTTAGAAGTGGAATTGCTGAATAATATGGTGATTCCATTTTTAATTTTTGGAGGATATGCTATACTGTTTTCCATTGTGGCTATATCATTTTACATTCCCACTAGCTGTACACAAAGGTTCCAATTTCTCCCCAGTATCTTCCATTTGTTATCATTCCTTCTTGTTCAGAAAGTTGTGCCTAGCATCCATTAGCCTTATTTCTAATAATAGCTATTTTAAAAGCTACCTCTCTTTCAGGATCAGCCATGACATTCTGATAGGCTCCACTGCTACTAAATATTAGAGTGAAGTACAGGTCCCAGGTTTAAAATAATCCCAGGATTTAATTTCTTCTGGTGATAATGATTAGTTAGAGATCATTACATGATCCAGTCTGAGGCCATGAGTTACAATGAGATTTTGCTGGGATTTTCTAGAAAATACTTCTCACTCCTCCAGGAAGTGACTATCTGAAGACGTAATGTATGGAGCTGCAGCAGCTATTTTTTGGTAATGAGGTGGAGACCTGTCTCAGAATAGAATCAACGTGGTGGACAGAAGAGCTGAGTTTGTATATATTTTGTCATTGGAAATCAGAAAAGCCCTAATAAACTCCACCTGACTGACACATACAAACCCATTCACTTTGCTGCTAGCTCAGTCATACTAATAAATAAGATTTAGGTGCGTTTTAGCTTTCAGCCTAGGGGAATATTTTATCTTGAAGGCTGACTTTGCATCTAAATCTTCCTCATTATATATGACTTTTAAAGTTCAACTCTTAGATTTTGGCGAGCACCTGGCCGTCTCTTCTGCCTACTATTCTTTAATGGTCCATTTAACTTTGGATTGTTTTATCAGACTTTTCATGGCAGGTTTGTCTTCTTGATTATTTCTGCCTTAGCTAATATTAAAATGAGGTTGCACTGTTGGAGAACCTAGCTTCTGTTACCTGCCATGCATCCCCTCAAAATATTCTAGGTGATTAGAGGGGGAAGTGGGACTATAAACATTAGTTTTATGACCTACATATTCTGACATTCAGAATTCATAGTGAAAGAAAATGATGATAGAACAAAATCCAAAAGCCAAGATTTTTAATATCTAAAAAAAATTGTTCAGAGACAGAAGCTCAAAACGAGAACTAGGGACATCGGGTAGAAACTCCAAACTCTACATGTACTGCTGTATTTACTTCCTAGACCTGGACAGTCTGCTTGAGGCTGTACTATGGAAGGACTAGTCACACTGATGTTGTAGTTTTTTGCTATCTATCCTTGGCACGAACAGTTCTGCCTCCATTACAAAAATTGCCCTCCTCCCCAGTGGAAAGAGGGGGATGGAGTCAGGCATTGTCGAATCTATTGATTTGGATGACATATGTTCTCTGAACCACCTAGAGGGATTCTTTGTAAACTGAATAGAATCCAAAGGTCAGAGGAAAAAAAACTGATAAATATAATTGCAATTTCCTTGCGGCATCATATTTGATGACAAGACATTTGACACAATGACAATTTAATATGTGGAAAGAGGGAGAAAGACCAGACATCCTGTCTATCTGTGGTAATTGATCTCCTGCAAGGTCCCACTGGGAATTGGGGGACAACTCTCATAAACAGTTTCTTCCTGTAACCCATAGGGAGGAGGTGAGAGACCTTGTTCATTTTGGTGATGTTTCTTCTTTCTCTCCTGAAGACAGGCTGACACAATGACATTAAGCAGGAATATGAAAGGATGCTGGGTGATGTCTAGGCAATCAAGATAAGGTTTATGAATGAAGACTCAATCTTCCTTAGGTCAGGTTTATAAAGCTGAAATTACCTTGTGTGACATCCAAATAAATCTCCATTTTGGAAAGAAATATGCATGTTTTAGAAAAGTGAATTCAGGAATGAGTAATTCCAAAGGCTCCATTCACTATACATTATGAAAATTATACCGTGATTCCTCAGTTATAAATTTAATTTAGAAGTACTTATTTCCTAGATAATTGTCTCTAAATTATCTAGATTCTTAGCATGGTGCTTGGCACATGGTATAGCCACTAAATGACATATGAATGAATGAATCAATGAATCACTGACTCAATCAATGAATCCCTGTAGGTGGTTCAGAGACCATGTGTCATCCAAATCAATAAGCCCAATAAAGCTTGACTGCCCCCTCCTCCTTTCACTGAGTGCAAAGACAGTTTATATATTGGAGTGAGAACTTTTTATGCCTAGGATGAATAGCAAACACATTGGTAGATGTGCAAGAGATCATTCAATATACTACTCTGGAGTTCAAGGGAGAATTGTGGGCTGGAAATACAAAGTTAGATTTCCCCAGTTTTTAGATAGGTCCTAAGGCTATGGACACCCAGGAGGAAGATAGAACTGGAGAAGAGGCCCAAACATTGAGCCCTGAGTTAATTTAGGCAGAGGTGGGGAGTCTGAAGTTGTAGGGAGAAGAGTCTAATAGATACACTAAGAAGTGGGTGGCATGAGGGGAGGTGTTAAGAATAAAACCAAACAAACAGGGAACTACCATGTTCTAGATATCAAGCAAAGCAAAGATTTCAGAAGGAAGGAGTGAATCATGATACTGAGAGCCAAAGTTGAAGAATGACAGCTGGCCATTATATCTAAAAATCCCAGGTAATTAGCCTTCACAAGAGTGGTCTCAGAGCAGTGACAGGAAACGGCAGTGTGGATGATGATGGTGCCATTCAAAGAAATGGGGTTTGAGGGAAGGGCAAGAAGAAGAGATCAAGTCTGGATATTCTGAGTTTGAGATCATCAAGTGGTAGATGGAGTTGATGTTGTTTTGAAGCCAAATTTTCAGGGAAATTCTGGTTATGCAGCTTACTTATCCTGCTTGTCTGTAATTGACTTAGACAATATTGATGAGCTTCAGTTCCTTCAAGTGCAAATGAGCAAAACAACAATGAGCTGGAGCTTTTAGGGGGAGATCTAGACAAGGTATGGTACAGGTCAAACCCCCAGCACACGTTCAATAAATGCTAGCTGGTGCCGTTATCGTGTAGGGGGACGCCCAAAATGGGGCTCCTCAGAAACTCCCAAAGTGATGATTGCAGTTTTAATCAGAATCCTAGAGATTTAATGTGGTTGCTGGGAACCATAGTAGGTTAAACAGCAATTCTAATCAAGATACTGAGTTGCCTAAAATTAACTAATAAATATTTGTAGTGAATTGACAAAAATCATAAAATGCTGCCTTATGATCGAGCCATTGAAAATAAAAATATGAGATGAAAATGTTATATCCTTCAATATGGCCTGGTATCTACCACATATTGTATGTAGAAAGGTGAAGTTATAAAGCAGTAGGCATGATCTAAACCCATTTTTGTAAAAAATGAGTACAGGTCTAAAAAATGCATAGAACAAACCCTCCACAGTGCCTTACTATTTATAAAGTACTGCCCCCTCTAATGAAATCTCACCAGAACACCAGAGGTATTTATTATTAAATCTATTCTGAAGACAAGAAATTAAGTGACTTGCCTGAGGCCGTGTACATGACAAAGGTGGGCCTCTGACTGCATTCCCCAAATATAGTAGTTGCAGTTGCTGCAAAGTGCCCAGAGAGTCTAAAAGTTCAAAACACGTGGGGAGCTGTGAGTCTGGACCATCTACAGCTTAGAAACCATGCTTCTAAGGCGTTACTTGAAGCTGCTTTGGGAAAAGGCACAATAGTTCTTATGCTCATCCTCTTTCCTCCTCCATTTGTGAGCACTTCTGCCCCTGGATTAAGAAGCTCTGTACCGCAAGGGCAGCAGGACTTGTCACCAGCCTCTGGGGCTTCAGGCCCGGGGGAGCAGCATGGGCTGTCTGTGTTGAATGACTTTCAGAACCGTCCTTGGCACCTGGGCATAGAGTTCAGAATTACCCAGGTCTTCTTGTACCTGATGTTCTGTCTGTAAAGTTGCTTTTTGTTTAAGAGCCCCCAGATCAGGGATCTGTGTGACACATGTTTCTGGTTTGGGGGTTAAAATCCTGGCATTCTGGCTTGGTGCCTGTAGCTCAAGCGGCTAGGGTGCCAGCCCCATACACCGGAGCTGGTGAGTTTGAATCCAGCTGGGGCCTGCCAAACAACAATGACAACTACAACCAAAAAAATAGCTGGGTGTTGTGGCGGGCTCTCGCAGCTACTTGAGAGTCTGAGGCAAGAGAATCACTTAAGCCCAAGAGTCGGAGGTTGCTGTGAGCTGTGACACCATTGCACTCTACCCAGGGTGACAGCTTGAGACTCTGTCTCCAAAAAAAAAAACAAAAACAAAAAACTGCATTTTAAACCAAAACTCTTTTCTAAAAAATAATACCTTGAAGGTGAAGTTACTAGAGGCAGACACACACATTACGATTTCAACACTTGTGAAAAGGAATTTGGAATGAAAACATAAGTGATGGAACTAGTGTGGCAAGATGAGACACATTTGTTGCCTAATACACACACAGAAATGAATGACATTTTCCTTTGGGACCTTTTTATTCAGGAAGTTAAAACACTTCTTACGATCATGGAGAAGATTTTTTCAAAAGCATTATTTTAGGCCAATTATACACAAACAAGATCTGCACAGCAGTCCAGATGATTTCCTTTTGTGAAAGTAGAGGGCATATTCATTCATCATTATTTATTATCAATTATAAATAACAATGGCAGAAACTATTCTAAGCCTTTCATGGGTTGCACCATATGATCCTTTATAAGGTGGTTACTGTTATTATCACCATTGTACAGAGGGGGAAATCAGGTTTAAAGAAATTAAATAACCTGTTCAAGGTTATACAGCTAGTGAGTTCATTCATCATTTATTTATTTAATGTCTATTACGTGCAAAATACCATGCCAACTGCTTGAGATATGATAATGACAAAGGCAGGTAAGCGCCTGTCCTCATGGAGCGCATACTATAGCATAGGAAGCAAACTCCAAATTTTTATTTATTTTTTCTTTTTTTGAGACAGAGTCTCAGTCTGTGTCTTGGGTAGAGTGCTGTGGCATCACAGCTCACAGCAACCTCAAACTTTTGGGCTTAAGCGATCCTTTTACCTCAGCTGCCCAAGTAGCTTGGACTACAGGCACCTGCCACAACACCCAGCTAGTTTTTCTATTTTTAGTGGAGATGGAATCTTGCTCTTGCTCAGGCTGGTCTCAAACTCTTGAGCTCAAGTGATCCACCTGCTTTAGCCTCCCAAAGTGCTGAGATTACAGGTGTGAGCCACGGTACCTGGCAGAAGGCAAACTCTAAACAAGTAATTTCAATTTCAAATGTTATAAAAGGCAAGTTCATGGGCTGTAAGAATAGAGATTACATTATCATGGGATTCAGAAAGGTTTTCATATAGAGTTAAGATGAATTCATCCAAGACTGACTTCTTTCCTTCCTCCACATCCATAAGGCACTGACAAGACAGTTCAAATGAAAGCCCAGGTGAAGAGCTCCGTGTTGCCTTCTATATTCTTTTCCATGTTATGCAATGCCATCAGGGCAACTGGAGCTCATTTTGCTGAAGAAACCTATTCCAGCATCTCTGGACTCATGCATGCATAGAGGTGGGCAAAGGGCTCCATCTCCATGTCACTAGGACAGGAACCTGCCACTCATCACAGATAGCGGTAAGCCTAACTGCTGAGCACAAGATGCTTATATAACAAGCTACTGATGTGTTGGGGGCTTCCCAAACTCATTTGGCAGGTTCAGGCCCATTGTCCAAATCTCCTTCAGCAAGAATCAATGAAGCATAGATGTACAATGACTCATTCTGGGAAGATGCAGATGCCAGACAACCTAAGTCTGCATGAAAGCAGCCAAGTTGCATCCCCCAAACTTCACTAATCCCTGTGTCAGCCCCTGCCTGTGGGGGCAGCCAGTGCCCCACTGCTGTGCTGGGGGTTCTCATCCCAGGGAAAAGAGCTCTCTGGAGGGGACACATATGTTTTCATTCCAGGGATCCCTGGAATTTCATGAGCTCAACAACTTCATTAATCATGAAGGAGGTACTTAATCAGTTCAAAAAGTAGGTAAGTTGAATGCAAACACCTCTGTGAAGCAAAATGTTTCAAACTGTCTCCTCCCCCCAAATTTTACATATTCAAGTTATTAACTTACTTTTATTCAAAAGGTATAAGCATTATTAAGAACTAAGATGAATTCCAAAATGTTGTTGAAGGATTGCTTTTTTTTTTTTTTGAGACAGAGTCTCATCATGTCACCCTCAGTAGAGTGCAGTGGTGTCATAGCTCACAGCAATCTCAAACTCTTGGGCTTAAGTGATTCTCTTGCCTCAGCCTCCTGAGTAGCTGGGACTACCTACAGGCGCCCGCCAGAACATGCAGCTATTTTTTTGTTGCAGCTGTTATTGTTTCACTGGCCCAGGCTGAGTTCGAACCTGCCAGCCTCAGTGCATGTGGCTGATGCTGTAACCACTGTGCTATGGCCGCTGGGCTGCTTTTTGTTTTTTTAAGTCAGATTTGAAGAAAAAAATAACCTTATTAAAGAAGATCCATCTGCTTGCCTGTATCAGCTAGGGTTTTGGTGCTCTAAGTAAGTGAAACAGACTTTGGTTAAATTATGCAAAAAGGGGAATTTATTGAAAGGATATGGGGTAACTCACAAATTGGAGAAGCTGAACAACCAGGGCTTGGAAAAGACAGCAGCCAGTAGTGTCTCTGTGGGGAGAGACTGGAATCTAAGGGGCACAATGTCCAGGGATCTGCCGTCAAATGACTGCTCTAACCGCTTTCTCCCCACAGGAAAATTCTGACACTTGAAAGCGTGAGGTCTGGTTGGCTTAGCCTGTGCCTTCCTGGTATCATTTCATCCACAAACCCAATAGAAACTCACCTAACTTCCCATCACACTATGTTTGATTGGCATGACACTTTTAAAAGTGCTTGAGGTTTCTCTGCAGAGGCAGCATTTCAGCTGTGATATATGAGGTCAAGCAATTAAGTTCACGAACTCATCCTAGAAAAAGTGCTACGTACCTCGTTGCTGAATCCCCCTATGGTCAAGGGGGCCAAGGGGAATACTTCAAAGGTGACTGGAGGAAGCAATGAGGGACATAGCGCTTTTCCTAGGATGAGTTTGCACACTTAATTGTCCAACCTTATAGGACAAGCGGAAGCTGGCAGTTAAAGATCAGGGAGGACAGTGTTTTAGTTGGGGGTGAGGGTGGGGGTGGGGTGGGAAGCAAGTGCAAAGGCCCTGAGGGAGACGAGAACTTGGTGTCACTGAAGAACATGGAATCCAGTGTGACTGATCTAAATGGAATAGCTTACAAGTGGCAGATACAGTCAGAGAGCTAACAGAGGCCTGGCCACACAGGACATAGTCTTGTCTTTAAGTCCTTAAGTCAGATTTGGAGGTCTGGCAAGACAAGACTATATTGAAGTGTACGGGAAACCACTGGAGGGGTCTATTAACTGTCTGTCCTTGAGCAAGGTACTTACCAACACTAAGGCCCAGTGTACTTCCCTTTCTTTAAAATGGTCTAATATACAGCCCTTTATCAACAATGCTCGGGGAAGTTATGTTTTGGAATTCAGGATTTCTAATATTAAGAAACGTTCCAGAGTACATACATTTTATGTTATATAACGTCACCCCAAGGAAAATCTGATGTCATATTTCACGACCCAGTGTGTATTATGTCCGTGGTCACACATGAAATAAAGACAAAGGCTATAATAGCCTCAGCTGGATTTTGCCAACAAAAGAGTTTGCTGCAATCCTGCCTCCAAATAAACAAGTAAACTAGTAAGAAGAAGAAGAAAAGAAAGAAAGAAAGATACCCTCTTTTGTTTCCAGAACTTTTTGGGTTTCAGAGGTACAGATAAAGGATTATGGGCCTCTGCCTACAGCTGAGGGTCTTCCTGGGTGCCAGGCATGACACGAAGACTCAATAAACATTTCTTCCCTTTCCTTTCTCCGTTGCTCTCCCGCCCCCTCCACAACACACCACTTCCCTCTAAGTCACGACACCCAAGTACGCTAGAATGAATAGGAAGCATTCCCATCCGGGGTTTTCACTATTTTATTTGTTCCACTTTGCATCATGAACTTCAATTCCTTCCTCTCTGGGCTCTGTGGGTTTGAACATATTGTGGGTTTGTAGATCACAGAACTTGTCAGGTCTACAGCATAATGGGGCCAACTGGGAACACCACCGCCAACAAAATCCTACAAAGAGAACAAACCTTTCTAGAGTTTCTAGGTCAGAACCTACTCTCACAAAGTGAGCCATGAAAGCTCCTTTATATAGTACCTTGTTTAATTAAGATAACAGATGTTACTATTACACAAGTCCTAGTGAGCCACTATTTAATTGGACACTCATTCACATGGCTCGTGACTGGTAAAAACCAGTTCAAACAACCATTTCCCTCGATGAGTTTTTTTTCCCCCTACAATTAAATTGAATAAACAAAGCTCCCAGAGCACATTCATTTAGAAGAGACAGCTTTAATGGCACAGGAGTTTAATATGAGCAATAACGTTAGAACAGAATAATTTCCTGGTTTAAAAGGCAAGTTTAATTCTTTGTTTTATTTATCAGGCACTAAGTTAGGCTGCCAATCAGCTACTCTGGAAAAACCGTAAAGAAAACCTTCACTTACGAGGTCAGGGAGGGATCTTGCTATAGTGTTTATGCTCAGATTTTAATACAATCTGGGAAGAGAGATAACTGACAACCTGTCATTTGTGTCAGTATGATAGAGGAAACAAAACCAAAAAAATAGCAAGAGTAAATTAACACAATCTCCAGGGAAGATGAAACACAGAGCTTCTACTATTTAACCATTCATGGTAAAATAAAAAAAGAACACTACACAAGATATACAGGAAAAGATTCTTATCCAGTTTCCGTGGGTAGTTGAGAATCCAAACCCTTCTAATCATTCTGAGTTATTTCTGGTAACATAAAGGTCCCAGAGCTAGATTACCAATACCATTGCCTACAGGAGGTAGGCGGGTAATAAAAATGAATAAAGCAGGTGAGAATGTCTTCGTGACACACTTTGCTTGTAGTTAAAAACACAGGAAAATTCATTATGGACATAATAAATCATATTCTTTCCTATATTTTCTTGAAATGTGTGGCCTTTGTGATTGTGCATTCTTATTTTCATTTTTTTTATAGAGAAATAGTACCAGAAATATTTCAGTTTTATCTTAACTATTCTGTAAGAAAAACTACCATACAAGCAATGATAAATGGCAACTGAGATTCTATCTTACTTGGGGTATAAGGGTTGTGTGGCTAACTGGAGACTTCAGGCTCTTGCTGAAAGGATAACTCTTTCTCAGCTCCAGGCAATCACTGCCATGTGGGAATGCAGGCAGTTTGTTGAAGAGATTTCTTTATTTTTTTATTTGAGACAGTCTCATTATGTCGCCCTCGGTAGAGTGCTGTGGTGTCACAGCTCATAGCAACCTCAAACTCTTGGGCATAAGTGATTCTCTTGCCTCAGCCTCCCAAGTAGCCAGGATACAGGTGCCTGCCACAATGCCCGGTTATTTTTTTGATGCAGTTGTCAGTTTTGTTTAGCAGACTTGGGCTAGCTTTGAACCTGCTAGCTTTGGTGTATGTGGCCAGTGCTGTAACCACTGAGCTACCAGCGCCAAGCCATGGTGCAGAGATTTTTTAAGGAAAGTTATAAGTCTGGATTATGAGACATATTGAGTTTTAATAGTTGGAACCTAATTAAAAAATTAAAATTAAACATGGTGCTGGATAATATATTGTGCTTGTCGAAGAAATCTGGATTCAGTGAACCCTTATCTACATAATTTAAGACTTTCTGGTGGTGTCATTCTGGGATTTTAAATACTATGCTTGGTAGAAAGATTATTGCTTTATAAGGGGAAAGGTTTTTTTTTTAGTTTGGATATGAGAGTGAGCATGTTAATAGTTAGTTGTGAGACCTTTTATGAGTCATCTAACCTTGATTTTCCCATAATTGTCCGACAAAGTGCTGGGGGAACCAATGGTTCCCATGGGTTTGAAAGCGAGGCATGACAGAACTTTCAGGTGGAAATTTTCTTTTTTCTTTTTTTTTTTTTTTGAGACAGAGCCTCAAGCCGTCACCCTGGATAGAGTGCTGTGGCATCACAGCTCACAGCAACCTCCAATTCCTGGGCTCAAGTGAGTCTCCTGCCTCCACCTCCCAAGTAGCTGGGACTACAGGTGCCCACCACAACGTCCGGCCATTTTTTGGTTGCAGCCACCATTGATGTTCGGCGGGTCTGGGCTGGATTTGAACCTGTGAGCTCAGGTGTACGTGGCTGGCGCCTTAGCCCATTGAGCCACAGGTGCCGAGCCTCAGGTGGAAATTTTCAAACATAGCTTTGCCTGAGATTCTTATACATCATACGAGCCTAAGCTCCCTTTCCTCTCTCTCTCTGCCTCTTTGCTGCACCCATTTCCTCTGACAATGAACCATTTAGAACAATGGGGATGTGTTGCATTCCTGAGGGATGCTGAGGTATAAATAGGCTGATAACGTAATCAACAAGAAAAGAGCAAACAGTCCATTTACAAGTGAGAAAGACACAAGAGCAGAACCTTCTCTGAAGAAGACAGGCGAACGGCCAAGAGACACATGAAAAAATGCTCATCAGCCCTAGTCATCAGAGAAATGCAAATCAAAACCACACTAAAATATCACCCAACCCCAGTGAGAATAGCCCACATCACAAAGTCTCAGTGCTGCAGGTGCTGGTGAGGGTGTGGAGCAAAGGGAACACTTACACTGTTGGTGATACTGCAAATTAATACACCCCCCCATGTAAAGAAGCATGGAGAATTCTCAAAGAGTTAAAAGTAGATCATCCATTTGATCCCGCAATATCATTTCTAGGTACCTACCTACTCAGAAGAAAAAAAATCATTTTACCATAAGACATTTGCATGAAAATGTTCATCGCAGTACAATTCACGATTGCTAAGAAAGTCCCCATGAACACATGAATGGATTAATAAACACACAAATATTAAAATAATATAAAATTTAAGGGTAGAATGCATTGCCTCTGAGTAGAGTACTCATAAAATTAATAAAAAAAAACTATACCACAGTTTTTTAAAATTCAGCTATAATAAAGATGGGAGACTTTACATCTTTTGTATTTACCTGAATGAAGTTTGAGGATATTCTTCTTAGTAAAATATCACAACAGTGGATATAAAAAGCAAACATCCAATGTACTCAATGCTAATATGACACCAATAGATAAACAACTAAAGCTTCATTTATCCCTGAAATCCTAATAATTAGAGATGACATTAGTTACATGAAAAGATACACATAGGTCAAAGATGAGACTCTCTGGACTCTACTCAGTCAATTATTACTTGCATATGTAAGTTGTATAAAACATTTCCAGTGCAAAAATCTTCTCACTTTTGAAAATTCCCCAATGAATTTGTATGGCTAACTATGTGTGGTGATGTATATATAATAGGTTCTCCTTTTTTATTAAAAAAAACCCTCTCTCTTTTAGGCTTCACATAAATATACCCTTGGGGCAGTAGTAATGTACTAAGTTAGGTTACCTAGGTAGCCTTTTTTTTATACAACTCAAAGCAGAGAAAAGACACTAACTTTTGCATAAAGTCATAGGAACTAGGAGGTAGCCTTGTTGAGCTTTTGTAAAAGTTTGATTTTTTTCAGGTTTGCCTCCCTCCCTTCATTTCTTCCTCCTCCTTCTATTTGGACCAGAGATTCACAACTTCATCATGAAAAAAATGGAATTAAATTTACTAACATTCCTGGACAAAAGTTAAGGAAGTAAGGAGAAGAGAGGGGGAGTTGCACACTTTAAGACACAGTGTCTATGGAAGAGTGGAGAGGGAATTCGCAGGAAAGAGCATCCTCAAATCCAAAACTGAGAGTGCTGACTAGGTCACACTTCCTGAGTCTGCCTTCTGAGGAGATGGTTCAAGAAATGAAATCAGACAGAGAAGTCATACTTCGCTCCCTTGCCAAAACTCTACCAATTACAACTTATGCTTTAAACGTGATGTGAAGTTTGAACAGATTCCTCTCGGAATCCTGTGGAGTACTAATTGGCTAACCTAAGACATTTTTAAATAATGAGTAGCTCTGAATGCTTCTTCCCATGACAAGGGTGCCATAGAGTCATTTCTTATAATTATATGAAAGAGTATTCTACTCAGAGGCAATGCATCTACCCCTAAAACTATCCAAAAATATTGCTTGCTGATAGCTTACAGCTGTGTCCCTCACTGAACTACCCTCTATAGTGGGGAATTGCTTCTTCTGTGGTTATTGGTTATACCCCTTCTATGGTTTGGTCTAAGGACAACAAATTAAATTCAGGGATTTAGAGATCAGACCCCCTCTTACCACAAGAGGCAACAACTCTAAAGGGGTATCTGAACTCCAGATCTCCAACCTCTTACATCCCACCTTTCTCACTTCTGTATAGGTGTGTCCCAGACCCACTCCCCAATAAATCTTTTCATCTCACAGTCTGTTTCAGAGTAAGATACTATCCAGTCTAGGAGAATAGCCTTATACAAGGTTCCCCACAATTCTAGAAAGTGCTCATGTTATTTTCTTACTTCAATTTAGTTCCCTCAAATATTCATTAAATAAAGATTAAGGTCATTATTTGAAATTTGAAACTATTGGGGTTATATTTCTTTGACACTTTGCTTTGTCTTTTGGTAGATGTTTTACAGAGTCTAATATTCAAAGGGAGTGAAATCTCTAGTAACCTTAATCAGAAATGATAAAGGGGAAATAACAACTGATGCCACAGAGATACAAGAGATTATCTCTGAATACCTCTAGAAATGCCCAGAAATTTGACAATTATGCCCTGAATACTACTAGAAATGCCCAGAAATTTGACAATTATGCCAAAAATGGATCAATATTTGGAATCACACCCTTTCCCTAGACTTAGCCCAGATGAAACAGATCTGAACAGACCAAGTTCAAATACTGAGATCAAAGAAACAATAAAAAGTCTCCCAACAAAAAAATGCTCTGGTCCGGATGGTTTCATGCCAGAATTTTTTCAAATCTTCAAAGGAGAGCTTATTCCTATACTGCAGAAATTATTTCAAAAAATTGAGGAGGAAGCAATCTTCCCCAATACCACCTATAAAGCAAACATCACCCTAATACCAAAACCAGGAAAAGACCTAACTAAAAAGGAGAATTTCAGACCAATTTCACTAATGAATATAGATGCAAAAATTTCAACAAAATCCTAGCCAATAGATTACAGCTTATCATCAAAAAAGTCATGCATCATAATCAAGTAGGTTTCATCTCTGGGATGCAAGGCTGGTTTAACATATGCAAGTCAATAAATGTTATCCACCATATTAACAGAAGCAAAAACAAAGACCATATGATCCTCTCAACAGATGCAGAAAAAGCATTCGATAAAATCCAGCATCCTTTTCTAATTAGAACACTGAAGAATATAGGCATATGTGGCACATTTCTGAAACTGATCGAAGCTATCTATGACAAACCCACAGCTAATATTTTACTGAATGGAGTTAAACTAAAAGCTTTTCCTCTTAGAACTGGAACCAGACAAGGTTGTCCTCTGTCCCCATTACTATTCAAGGTAGTGCTGGAAGTTCTAGCTAATACAATTAGGCAAGACAAGGAAATAAAGGGCATCCAAAAGGGAGCAGAGGAGGTCATACTCTCCCTCTTGCTGATGATATGATCTTATACTTAGAGAACCTCAAACCTCAACCACAAGAGTCTTGGAAGTCATCAAAAAATACAGTAATGTCTCAGGATATAAAATCAATCTTCGAAGTAAGTTGCCTTTGTATACTCCAACAACAGCCAAGATGAGAGGTTAACAACTCCCTTCACCATAGCTCCAAAGAAAATGAAATACTTAGGAATATAACTAATAAAAGAGGTGAAGAACCTTTATAAAGAAAATTATGAAATACTAAGAAAGGAAACAGCAGAAGATCTTAACAAATGGAAGAACATACCATGCTCATGGCTGGGAAGAATCAACATTCTTAAAATGTCTATACTTCCCAGAGCAATCTACCAATTCAACGCCCTATTAAAATACCAACATCCTATTTTCAAGACTTGGAAAAAATGATTCTGCATTTTGTATGGAACCAGAAAAAATCCTGTATAGCTAAGGCAGTTCTTAGTAATGAAAGCAAAGCCAGGGGTATCACCATACCAGATTTTAGGCTGTAATACAAAGCCATAGTGGTCAAGACAGCATAGTACTGGCACAAAAATAGAGACATAGACATTTGGAATCAAATAGAAAACCAGGAAATGAAACCAACAACTTACAACCACCTAATCTTCAATAAACCAAACAAGAACGTCCACTGGGGGAAAGACTCCCTGTTCAATATACGGTGCTGGGAGAACTGGATATCCACAGGTAAAAGACTGAAACTGGACCTATACCTTTCTCCACTCAGAAAAAATGATTGAAGATGGATAAAGGTCTTAAATTTAAGGTGTGAAATGATAAAAATCCTCAAAGAAAGAATAGGAAAAACACTGGAAGATATGGGCCTGGGGAAAGATTTTATGAAAAAGACTGTGATGGCAACAGCAACAACAGCAATAATAAACAAATGGGATTTAATTTAACTGAAAAGTTTCTGTACAGCCACGGAGACAACAACCAATGCAAATAGAGAACCTACCCAATGGGAAAGGATATTTGCATATTTTGAATCAGACAGAAGCTTAATAACTAGGATCTATACAGAACTTCAATTAATGCACAAGAAAAAAAAAAAAAATCCTGGGGCGGCGCCTGTGGCTCAGTCAGTAAGGCTCCGGCCCCATATACCAAGGGTGGTGAGTTCAAACCCAGCCCCGGCTGAACTGCAACAACAACAACAACAACACAAATAATCCCATACATCAATGGGGAAGAGAGATAAACAGAATCTTCTCTAAAGAAGACAAATGGCTAGAAAACACATGAAAAAATTCTCATCATCCCTAATTATTAGAGAAATGAAAACTAAAGCCATGCTGAGATATCATCTAACCCCAGTGAGAATGGCCCATATCATAAAATCTCAAAACTGCAGATGCTGGCATGGATGCGGAGAGAAAGGAACACTTTTTCACTGCTGGTGAGACTGCAAACTAATACAACCTTTTTGGAAGGAAGTATGGAGAACCCTCAAAGAACTCAGGCTAGACCTCCTATTTGATCCTGCAATCCCATTACTGGGCATCTATTTAGAAGGAAAAAAAAAGAAAACCTTTCATCATAAAGACACTTGTACTAGGCTATTTATCACAGCTCCATTTATAATCTTTAAAATGTGGAAACAGCCTCAACGCCCCTTGACCCAGGAATGGATTGGCAAGCTGTGGTACCATGGAATTCTGTTCAGCCATTAAAAAAATGGAGATTTTGCAGCATTTGTATTAACGTCGATGGAGGCGGAACACATTGTTCTTAGTGAAGCATCATGGGAATGGAGAAGGATGGATCCTATGCATTCAACTTTGATATGAGGAAAATTAATTACAATTAATGGTATGGTGGGTTATGGGGGAAGAGGAGAGCAGACAGAGGAGGGAGGGGATGAGGGAAAGGAAAAGAAAAAAAAGAAAATAGTGACTATTTCTCACATAAATTGAATTTAATTTTCACCAAAGTACATTACTTGAACATTAATGTTTAATTCAACTTGTTAATATGTTGTTTATGATATTGCATTGTCATTTATAAGTGAAATATGTTTGTAATTTCCCTTTTATAATAATATATCTTTTCCAATTTTAATATCAGGTCTATCCAGATGAAGTAGAATGATTTTTGAAGTATTTCTTCTTTTTATACTGTCTATAAGATTTGGCAGGATCCGTTTTTTGAAATTATCTTTTATTTTAATTTAAATATTAGTTGTCTATCTTTTGAGACCGGAAAAAATAAGGAGAAGAAGTTAACTGATGACTCCAAAGTGAATCTCAGAGTCAAAGTATTCTATGATAGACATACTCATATCTGACAATGTGAATATTACTTTTTTTGCATTATTATTATCATTACTGCTCAATATTTCGTTGCAGCAATTGTCTGATTTCTTTTCTGAATGTATTTATCTTCGTTTGTTCTTTATGAGGTTTTTGCTTCTAGTCCTTATCTTCAACATTGTTATTGCCATTAAATTTTAAGCCTTTTTAATTTTGTGAAGGCAAAAAGTGGAAACCAAATAAACACATGTGTATGTGTAGAGAAAATAAAAAGAAAGATTAATGTTGTTATTTGAAATTTGAAACTATTCATGTTATATTTCTGTGACATTTGGCTTTGCTTTGTCTTTTGGTAGGTGTTTTACACAGCCTAGTATTCAAAGAGAACAAAGTGCATTACATTTTCTAGATACTCAATGATCTTATGAAGAAGCAGATATGATACAAGTTCCATCATCCATATCATGGGACTTGACTTTGCGTGATTATTAGAAAGTGAATAAATGTAGTCTTATAGGGGAGGAGCTAGTTTAGGAGTTCTTAGACTGACTGCTACTCTTAGCTTTAAAAAGCTACTAACTGAAATTTGTTTTAACTCTGTGATACAGTGTCCCTAATAATAAAATGGAAAAGTAAAATTTATGCTCTAATGACCTCAAAATGTTACTGTTAATAAAAAATTTATTAAAGCAGGCGTTATGTTCCTGTTGGTGTTTGAAGGTGCAAAGCAAACAAACAAACGATAAACAAAAAAACCCCACTCAAACCAAACAAAGCAATGTAAAACAAAACAAAAATTCGTTAATCTCCGGGCCATGTTCTTGGCTTGTGACCTAGCTTGTTTGAATGACACAGATACAGGTTATTAAGAATTAGAACTATGAAACTCTACGAAAAGAAAGAGCTGAACATGTCAACAAATGGAAAAACACAAAATGCTCATGGTATGGTATGGCTGGGAAGAATCAACATTGAGCCCTTGCTTGAGCCCAAGAGTTTGAGGTTGCCATGAGCTATGATGATGCCAGGACACTCAACCCCAAGACTACAGAGTGAGAGTCTGTCTCCCCCCCCAAATTTGCAAATGATATCACAGCAATAGAAATTTTCTTCCCTCTCTGTGAAATTTCTAAGGATTCTCTTACTTCCCAGTTTGATCAGACTCCGAGAAGGCCAGAGAGAGGGGACTTCCAATACAGAGTTGATTCCATAAAACTTTGGTAGCTTTCACCTTGTCCTGACTACACGCACAGCTTCTACCTTTATAGAAAGATGACTTTCCTTGTTTGTGAGGCTAGTTTGTGGCTTCTACAAGTTCTTCTTTGAGCAGAATGATCAGAGTAAGGCGGAAAGAGCTGTCCATGTTCTAGGTGTGCCACCAGTCCTAGAACAATAACGAGTCAGAACACCAGAGAAGGAAGGTGTGTGGCACACTTTTCCCAACTTTCTGGTTTTGCAGGTTAAGAAGCCAGGACCCAGGGAGGCACAGTGTTTCTCTCCCATCACTCAGCAGGTCAGTGGCTGGTCCTTACCAGCTGCATGGCCACCACTCCTGGTCTTCTGCCCCTTCAGCCGTCTCACACTGTCTGTAGTTGCTGTGTGCGGTGGCAGGTGGGGTCACTGAAGGCAGGCATTCGGAAGCTTTAGAGCAGCAGTTCTCAACCTGTGGGTCACGACCGCTTTATAACAACGAAAATACATCCTGCATATCAGATGTTTACATTACAATTTGTAACAGTAGCAAAATTACAGTTATGAAGTAGCAACGAAAATAATTTTATGCTTAGGGGTCACCACAACGTGAGGGGTCACATTAAGGGATCACATTAAATGGTCACGGCATTAGGAGGCATCAGGAAGGTTGAGAACCACTGCTTTAGAGATCAGTTGTGACCCAGGTATTGATGCATGGGTGTCGTAAGTAGGAAAGAGGTCTGTGTAAATTATTTGACTCTTGAACCACATTTTTCTAGGGAGCATTACCAAACGAGTCTTATTTCCATGCTTACTTCTTTAAGAGGCAAATCACGTCATCTGCCAAGTTCTGGACTAGAAAGTTGAAACTGTCGTTTTCTAGCACTGTAGGTGGCATGCTCATTAAGAGCGGCAGTGGGAAGGGTGTTCTGGCACAAGGCAGTGTGGTTAGGCCCTCCTTGCTCCTTGGTCCTTGAGACGCAGAACAGCCTACCAGGGGCAGAGGTACCTGACCTGTAGTGGGTTATAGTGTCTGAAGATCAGTTTCCAGAAAGGAAGCCATGCATACTGTTCATGATCCTGAAAAGAAGCAGGTCGCTACTGGCCTGAACTGCAATATGGTCTAGAATAATTACATTTTAAGATAAGGTATTTTCAAATTATATTTGTCAATTAAAAAAATTTTTAGGACAGTTGAAATAGCTTATACCTGTAATCCTAGCACTCTGGGAGGCCGAGGTGGGAGGACCCCTTGAACTAAGGAGTTGGAGATTGAGCAAAGCAAGACCTCATCGCTACTAAAAATAGAAAAAAATTAGCTGGGCATCGTGGTGGGCACCTGTAATCCCAGTTAGTTGGGAGGCTGCGTCAGAGGAATGCTTGAACCTAGGAATTTGAGATTGCTGTGAGCGATGCTGAGGCCATGGCACTCTACCTCAGGGTGTCAGAGTGAGTGTCTATCTCAAAAAAAAAAAAAATTTTGTTTTTTTTTCAAAGTGTAGAAACTAAAAAGCATGAGTGTCATTTCAAGGATAATGTATGAAAATGTTAGTTGCGTGGTATACTCTGTGAAATGCATTATTTTAGAGCCTATGACAAACTGTCATAAATGGGAGCTGATCTGTGCCCCAAGGCCACGGTGGGGGGGTTAGGTCTGGAGACCACTATTCAGCTCATAGTCCCAGTGTGATTTCATAATTGAGGGTATTTTTTGCATACATTTAACCAAAGTTAATTAGTTTCAAAATTAAAACTTGTTCTAGTGTATCTATTATTGCAATTCAAGCCACCCCCAAACTTAATGGCTTAAAATAAAATTAATTAAAATTAATTTTTATATTATTTAAAAAATGTTTATTATTATATTTAATTTATTGTATCTTAGAACTTTTCTGGGTGAGGAATTTGCACAAGGCTCAGCTAATTTATTCTCTGTGTGTTGGCTGAGGTCATCTGGGGATATCGCTGGGAACAGGCTATTTTGGAGGGGCCGAGATGGCTTTATTCTCTTGCGTCACCTTGGCAGGGAGGGCTGGCAGGCTGTGCTCAGGTGACATTGTCAACTGGCGAGCCCCAAATGTCTTCTGCAGCATGGCAGTGTCAGGGAACTCAGATTCCCAGAGGGTGACCCTCCACCTCTCCAAGGGAGGGGTGTCAGGGAATCTGGCCATTCTTAATCTAAAACTAAGCCTTTACACGTTTTTGAAAATATCTTTTTTATTGTGCATATTTAAGGTGTATAGCACGATGTTTTGAGATACATGGGCATAGTGAGATGATTACCAGGATCAAATACATTAACAAATGAGGAGTTGATGGGGTCTTATGGGGAGACAGGATTAAGGACACTCACAAAAATAAAGGACTTAGATTTCTCGGGACCCCAGATTCTTTGGACTTAGCCCCTCCTCAGGATTGAAGTAATAATTATAGTGTAGAGTTTAGCTCTTCTTGTTGTTTTTTGGAATAAAAAGACGTTTGGCTACCACCATGGTTCCTGGATATAAAGTTTTATTCTCAGAAGTGCAGGAATATTGATTTCTAGTTGAGTGTTATTTTGATATTTCAGCCAAATTTAACTTAGGGGCAGGCAGTCAAATGTTAACCCTCTGAGCTGGTTTCAGATTTGTAATTGGCGGGTGATAAGACCAGGGTGAGGAACAGGGACAGGCCAGCACTAAAATTGTATAGATACGAGGGCAGGGTTATACCTTGTGCATGTATGTGTTGCTTTATCTAATAAACTTTCACAATTTAAAATATTGCAAAAAATTGTCATTTTTCCAAGTTATGTTGGCTTAATTAGGGATGTGTGATTTTAAGGGGTCCTATATTGAATATATCTGGATTTTGGAATTCTTGTTGTTAGCGAGGGCCTAGGGAGATGGCAGAGAAACGCCCGTGTATGCAGATACCCACTGGCGAGTGTGGACAGTGCCAGCTCCCTCTGCCTCTCTGTCCCCTTCCCTCCTTGGCCCCTGGGGCTTTGCTCACTATTGGTCTCCATGAATTCCATTCTGTACAGAATTAATTATATGTGTGTTTGACTCTCTGCCGAACAGTGGTCATATTTGGTCAATCTTGGTATTGTACGTCAATAACATTGAAGCTCCCTTCTGTTCAGTGATCCCAACTGGCCTGGTCCTCAGAGGTGATACAGGGTCTGAGGTCAGCAGGTTATTGGCTGGGGGCGGTGGGGGAGGGGGTGGGCAGAGCCACTCCTCTCCTGTCTGTCACTTTCAGGGTGGAGGGTGGCAGAGCTTAGCTAGTCACTGAGATACTATTACAAAAATCACCTTCCCCTCAATTTTGTTAATAGCTCTGGTTTTGAGTCATAACACTCCCCTCCCGTAAACTAGAATTTTTCACCAAATATTTATGAAAAAAATTTAAATACATCGAAGATCGAAAGACTAGTACAATGAATACCAGTATAGTCAACACCTGGATTCAACAATTATTAATATTTTATCTTTTTTGATGAAATATTTGAATATACTTCTTTTGCCAATAAGGATTTTCTCCAACATGAGCACAATACCAGGGTTTTTTATATAAACGTTAATTCATTGATGTCCAGCCTATATTCAAATGTCCGTGGCAATTGCATAAAAACGTTGTGTGTTGCTGTTTATTCCCAGCCAGGATCCAGTCACGGTTATGCATTGCACTTGCTTCTTACATTTCTTTAATTCCTATCCCCTGTTTTTTCTTCTTCATTTTAACTGTTACATTTTATTTTTAATTTTTTTTTTAATTTCAAGATATTAGGAGATATACCTGTTTTCTTTACATCGTTTTTTGCACAAATTGAGTCCAGGTTACAAGCATGGCCCCCACCTGGTACCCATCAGGTTTGCCCGCGCCCCTCCCCCTCCCAGCTTGATTCTCATTGCTGATTTCCTTCCGCGTGTGCACTTCGGTGTTGGTGAGTTGGAGCTAAGCAGGTGTTAAGTACATGTGTTTGATTTTCCATTCTTGTGATGTTTCATTTAGAAGAATGGTCTCCGGATCCATCCAAGTTGTCACAAAGATAGTCCCATGCATAAAAATGTCTTGTGTCCCTCCCTCCTTTTTAAAGACATGGTCTTTCTCTGTCACCTAGGCTGGTGTGCAGTGGTGTGATCATAATCCACAGCCCCCTCAAACTCCTCAGCATCCGAGTAGCTGGGACTAGAGGTGTGTCCCACCACACCTGGCCAATTCTTTTATTTTTGATTTTTGTAGAGATGAAGTCTCCCTGTGTTGCCCAGGCTGGTCTTAAACTCCTGGCCTCAAGCGATCCTCCCACTTTAGCCTTCCAAAAGGGATTTGGGATTACAGGTGTGAGACTCTGCTTCCAGCCTAATCCCCTTTCAAAAAATGTCATTGACTTTTTGAAGAGACCAGACCAGTTGTCCTGAAGAATGGTTCACATTCAGAATTTGACTGATTTCTTTTTTTTCCTGGTGACATTTTGTTCTTATATAACCCCTGAGTTTCTTATAATCTAGAAGTTAAGTCTAAAAACTTGATTTGATCAGGTTAAATATTTTGAGCAAGAAAGTCTCATAGGTGACGCTGTTTACGTCATATTGTCGCACGATTTTTAGTGACCGTAAGCTTCATAACTTGGTGGGGGTGAAGCCCACCTGCCTGCTCTGCTGTACAGATCTGTCTTTCTGGTAAGGAACCTTTGGTGCCAAGCAATATTTTGTGCTCTATTCAGCTTAGTGATCCCTTACTTGAATCATTTAGTCTCCAGGGTTTGCAAAAATGGTGATTTTCTTATTCTTTTATTTATTTTATATTTGTTAGCTAGTATCATTTCTAAGGCATCATTTTGAGAGTACAAACTTGATGTCAAAGGCGGCAAATGAGTAATTTGCTTCCTTTTCTCCTCCTTTCATTCGTCTTTGTCAACACTTTATAAAGTAATAAATTGCTCTTTTATACAATAGTTTCTAATTAATTATAGTCTTCATTCTCTTTGCTCAAGTAGACCCTCATTTGTCTCTGATCACTTCCTTACTCTCTGGCCCAGTAAGACATTCCAGGCACACCTCGTACACAGCTCTGGAATTAGCCATTTTTATATTTCATTTTCTCTATTTTTTGAAGGAACTCTTGTTCCTTTTAGTGGAGAATGGTATTTGGACACAACTTCTGCTTATGAAAATGAGAGCTCAACATCTTACCAGACAAACCTTCCCCTGTCTCCCACCCCCACACATAGGAGATAACTGGGAGGCCGGGCTCCTGTAATCCTAGCACTCTGGGAGGCTGAGGCAGCCTGAGCAAGAGTGAGACCCCTCTCTAAAAATAGCAGGTGTTGTGGTGGGCACCTGTAGTCCCAGCTACTTGAGAGGCTGAAGCAAGAGAATCAGTTAAACCCAAGAGTTTGAGGTTACTGTGAGCTATGATGCCATGGCACTCTACTAAGGGTGACAAAGTAAAACTCTGTTTCAAAAAAAAACCCCGAGAAATAAGTATGGGAAGTAGACAGGATACATAAAGCGGCTACCTGAAGGCATCGAAGAGTGAATAGAAGCAGGTGGAATCTGGCAGGAATACTTCCCCAGACCAGGGCCAGGCTGGGGCTGTAGAAAGTAGGCCCACGGCCAAGTGCGGTTGGAGCAGTGAGGGGGTCTCCTAGAAGGGAAAGGGATAGGCAGGGGTTCCCCAAATTCTGTTTATACAGTTTTTATTGCTGAACATTACATGCGCAGAATAGACTCAGATCACTTCAGACAACCACAAAAAATGAGCTGCTGCTCAAAGGAACGGAGTTTGCAGTTCAGGGTCAGCCGAGATACCTCACAGCCAAAGCAAAAGAGACAAAAATCATTCAAGAAAAACAGCAAAACCCAGAATCTCTACAATTTAACATTCCTTGTGTCTCGGGTGCAAAGCTAAAATACCCAACATTTGAAGCCCTAAAGAAATAGAACACTCAGGAAAAAGGAAAATCAAAGTCCATCCTTAGGAGGAAGCAGAGAAGGGAAGTAGCGAAGGTGGTTTTACAGTGGCTATTAGCACTGTCATGACCGAAGTGAGATGACGCACTCAAAGTGAATGGAAAGACAGGACCTAATGACAGAGACATAGGGTAATGGAAAAGAAGAACCATCTGGAAATTCCAGGTCTGACAACATAACAGTTGGAAGTAAAAAATTAACCGGTGGACGTATAGTTGGACAGAAGTGACATAGAAATAACAGAAAATGGTGCAGAAAAAAATAGTAGAAGAAATAATAACAAAAAAAAAAATGCAATTTCAGTGGCAAACAGAAATTTACAGATGCAAGAAGCTCAAGGAAACCAAGCAGAGTAAATGCTTTAAAAATCCCATGCTGATTGTTTCAAACCATGGAAAACCGAAGATACAGAACAGACCTTGAAATCAACAAGAGGGACACAGGCCCATGGTCCAGTTCATGGCCAACTTCCCTGGGGAAACCACTGAGCTCAAAACAGAAAGTGCCCAAAGAAAACAGTTTTCAACCCAGAATATTATGTTCAGTAGAAGTGTTCTTCAAAAATGGAAGGGGAAATAAGAACATTTTCGATAAAAAGAAAGTTAAGAGACTTCAAAAAATGCTAAAGGAACTTCTTCAAGTTGAAGGGAAATGATACCAGATGGGAGCTCAGGTCTTTAGTAAAGAATAAAGAAAATTGGAAATGGTAAATGTTGGGATAGATACAAAATATTGGTTTTTTTTTTTTCTTTCTGCTTTCCCCCTTAATTTTACTAATCATAAAAATATTTAAAGGAAAAATTATAACACTGTCCTGTGGGGCTTGTAACTTCTGTAGATTAGATACGTATAACAATTTAAACATAAGGAACAGGAGTAGGTAGGGAACTCAGTGGCTATCAGATTTCTTACAGGAAGTAGCACAGTATTGACTATAGGTGAACTGAAAAGTTACAGCATGTTTGTAATCCCTGGTGCAGCCACTTAAAGATATAAAGAAATATGGGTAAAAAGCCAATAGGAGACTTGAAATGGATATTCAAATAATTTTTTTTTAAGGCAGGAAATGAGGAACAAAATTTTGATTTTTTTTTTGACCCATTAAATGAGTAAAAGGAAACAGTTTTTTAAGATTAGGTTATAATAATATCACAGACTATTCAGTAGCCCTTTAAACTTGGGTTTTCTGAAGAACATTAGCATGGTGAACCACTCACAAGGTTATGCTAAGTATAAAAGCAGGAGACTCAGCCAGTGCAGTGTGGCAGCAATTTCGCCCACAGATCATAGACAAATGGTTAAAGGATATGTATCAAAACGTCTTTTGGTAATAGAATCATGAGTGACTTAATGTCTCAATCTTACTGTTCTATGCTTTTCAAATTTTCTATAATAAGCGTGAATTGTTACGAGATTTATTTTTTAGCTATTGCTAGTATGTAGTCACATAGCACTGCTTAGTTTTTCTGTGGTATCATTTTGCACGTCATACAAACTTAGTCTGGCACGTGCGTGATATATTTCCCTGTATTAAAACTCTACACCTGATCTGAAGATGGTCTCACTTCTGTAGGCCCTGAAAAAATGACTGTGAAGATAGTGTTCTCATTATTAATGTAGATAACGACATCGCGTGGTTCAGCTGTACGGTTTTATATAGTTTGAAGACTCAAGGGAGACTCAAGCTCTAGTTTACCCAGTGAATGAGTGAATGAATGTGTCTGCAGCCTTTGATGGCTCCAGGGGTCTCTGCCTTCTGGTTTTCATTCTCTACTGCAAGTCCCTCCCCTACCGGCTCACTTCTGACAATTCAGATGTGGCAAAACTAAGGGCATGTCACTTCTGAGGGCAAGTTTCTAAAAAGACTGACTCTGTCTTGCTCACCCTGCCTCTCCCCACTCTCCACGGCTCCAACCCTCCAACCTTGCGTGGGGGATGCAAGCTGACTTGCTGTGAACAGCCCAGTGGTGAAAGCCACAAGATTAAAAAACAGCCAGTAACAACTGAGGCCTGTGATAGCCTCCCCCAGACAAGCCTGGAGAAAATCACAGCCCCAGCTGACATCCATAGCATCTTTGTGGGAGCTGTCGAGCTAAAGGCACTCAGCTGAGCCCCAGCTCACGGAAATTATGAGATGATAAACACGAGTTGGCTTAAGCTGCTCAGTTTGGGGTCCATTTGTTATGCAGCAATACATAACTAGTACACTCCTTAAGCAATTCAGTGTTTCTGCTGACTTCCCGCCACCTTCCGTCCTAGGGGAATTGTTCTAGTTTCTTCATGGTGCCCTTTTATTTTTGGAATGTCATCAAGGTACCAAATGGCCTTTCTGCCGATTTCTCCCATCTTTCCATCTTCTAGCCAAGTACCTGCTTTTTTGCTGTCCTGACAGAAGATAACACATTTCTGTCATCTCGTCTGTTTTCTTTGGACATCTCACCTGCTTCTTTCAAAGGTTGTAGAAAGGTGTGGCTTTGTTGTGATCTAGAGCCCAGAGCAGTGGCTCCCGGCCTGCTTTTTTGTCCCTTTGTCACATCTCAAGGACAACGTCCCAGCAGGAGCTGCAACATGGGCCAGGGCATGGGTCTCTGACCACACATGGCTCCTCATCTAGTGGTGAGTCAACTTCCTGAGATGAAATAGTAGAAAATGCTGTGGCCCGGACTGTGCTGAACTGAAGAGCAAGACCCCTGGATTCTCCGGGCATCTCAGGCAGCTTTGCTGTGTGATCCAGAACATGTCCCCTCTCTAGTTTCTGTAACTAGCAGGCCTGGGCAGTGGTGACTGCAGCCTCTTTCTTCATCAATCAAGCTTTAGGGAAAGAATCCCTCAAAAAGTGATAGGAAGTGAGTGTTTTAAAAACCTGGGCAGAATGATCGTGCCTTTGCAAACTGCAATAGGAGCTGCCATTGTCCCTGGACCCAGAAGAGTTACGGAGAAAAATAGTGCATCTCAGCCCTAGAAAATATTTGTAATTGAAAATTAGTTTCCATCTAATTTTTGTCTCTTTATTCTTTTAGCTCGTACTTCATAAGGTGGACGTCTGGTGATGGATGCCTCAAGGCTGTCCCAGTGGCTGTCGGTCTGTTCATGCCACTCCTGCTTATGCTAAGTGTCCCCAAGTACAGAGAATTAAGTCACAGTAAAAGTATACTCGGTTCTACCAAGAGGTCACAGAGAGCCCCTCTTCCCTTGGCAGTCAGCAGCATTCTTATTACACTTCATTTATCTACTTGGGAGGACTCAGGAGGACCAGCTGGGCCCCTGTCTGCATTCATCAAGAGTTAATTTCTGAGTGAGGTGCTGTGATCATGAACAAGTGCAGAAGGTACCCCGGTGGCCCTGCCAGACAGGAGGGGCCCTTAATTAGCAGCAATGTTCAATCAGGCTGCTTAACCTGCCGCAGAGCTAGGGAGGTCATGTCCTTCCTGCTGCCCTGCCCGTAAACACGGAGCCCAGCGCAGGCTCAGGCTCGGCGCTGCCTGAGAGGAGGAAGTGCCCAGAGGCAGGGCAGACAGTGCAGACCCAAGCCCGACACGTCTGCAGGGGACACCTCAGTGCTGTTGTTAGTTTTGACAGAGTAATGAGGGGTTAACTGAGAGTGTTTTTGTTTTTTTTTTCTTTAAAATTTGGAAGCATCTTTTGTCCTTGGCACCTTTGTATTTCTCAAGCTGGACGCTGCACTTGGCTTTTTCTTTGCTATTACCAGGTCTTCCATTGTCGTGTTTCTGGTAACATGTTTCGGGGCTAATGGTGCCCTGAGACAGCTCGGCACAGTGGAAAGTCAGGATTCTTCACCTGCTTTGTGGCCTTGCTTAATCTCTCTGTAAAATGCTTTTTTTTTTGCTGCAAAACAAGGACCATTATATCTGTCCCACCACTTTGAAGAGCTGTTCAGGGGATCACATATAGAGACAGTTTTCAGCAGTCAAGGTCTGCATCCAGTATCAGGTGGCAGAACTGGATGCCAGGAGCGGAGTGCTTTTACTCAGTCCATTCTTTATCACTAAGGTCTGTTTTTATTTTAATGGTCTTATAGAGGTCACCAAAAACCTGGTGTTCTTGGTATATGTTTTATACTTTAATAGAAATTCTATTATTACAGCACTTAGTAAATAACATATAACTCTCTAAGTTATGGCCAGGAGAGACTCTAGTGTGCCTCGAGGACTGGAGGGTAGCGGGGCCATAGGTAGGAGGAGGAAGGGATCAGGGTTCCTTAGCTCCAGGTGACATCTGGCTTAGTCATGAGACATTTCAGCCACTGGTATGTAGGGAACTGCATGTGGGCTGTGTGGTTTTGTAACCTCCCTTGTCCCTGGCAGGTACTTTTGGGGTGACCCTCTGTAGAGTCCTTGAGCAGACCCCTCAGTCACCTCTGGGCAAGCATGACTTTTGATAGTATATGCAAGGATATGAGTAACTTGATTTACTAAGCACGAGTGACTTGAAATTCCTTCTGTTAATCAAAGAGCCCACAAAACAAGATTGCAGGCAGCCCCATGCCCTTGTCAGAGATGTCAAGTGTAACTCGAGAGTTTTGAACGAGTGGCAGTTCCAGCACCTGCTGGGAGCATTGCATTGAACCTGGGGACCAGTCAGGAGGAACTAATGGACCCCATGGAAGATCATTTGTGCCTCAGCCACAGGAAGAGTTGGATGTGGGTGGGGGAAGGGGATTGGTGGACCACACATTCATTTCAGGCTGACATGCTTAGCATTTTAAAGGTGACTGTAAATTTTAAGCTTCGTTCTTTATTTACCTGGCAGGTCGGAGAGTGCTGTGTCTTGGTGTAATGAACCATTATGTTGGTATAGTGGAAAGGAAACTGCCCTCCTGGCTGGAATTCAGTCTCAGTAAAAGCTCATGGTCTGGTGAGGTGCATCACTTGGGAATGAATGTGTGTGTATGTGGGTCTGCAGACGTTGTTCCTGATGTGGAAGTTGAGACCAAATTGCCCATTACATTGCCTGATTCTACCTGATCATTTCCTGGAATGGATGTTTGATAGCAAATCCATCCCTGTATTGCAGACATTCTTTTTCCTTAAACTTACATGAGTTTCCCCCCCCGCCCCCCTTTCTACTTTTGCTTTGGAAGCATGGAAATGATTCATGTATAGAAAAAAAAAATTGAAATTGAGGAATAAATCAGTTGAGGGATAGTTCTTACAGCCAAAGCCTGTCAGAGCCAGGAGCTCTGCAAGGGAATGCCAAAAGCTACTGCCACATCCAGGAACCTCGCCGTGTGCCTCGTGGGCATAAACTGGAACCTTGGCCATAAACTTCTGCACAAAAGGGCGCCCTGTGCAAGAGTTTCTGGAGTCCAGATTTAATATTACACATTGCATGTTGTTTTGAAAGGAGAAAATCTTTGCTTTCAATGTTACATAAACCTGTCCCATCCTGAACCTATAAATATTAATACTCTCTAGACAGAGACCATGGAGAAGGGAGCACAGACAGTTTGTCCTGCTCACTGCTAGCGAGTGCTAACTGAGCTTTCCAAGACTGTGCTGCATCTTGGAATCCTCTTTCCAATCAGGAGGCTGGCTTGATGATGGAGGAAGGTGTGCCCAAGGGCCACTTCTGCATCCTGCTTGGGGGTACCTTGGGTTTTGTGTACCTAGTAGTATGTCCTGACCTTTCTTCAGGCTCCATCTGGCCAGTCATCACCATGACAATGGAGGTTACCCAGGGGCTTCACGTGTTGTTGAAGGGACAGAGTTGAGAACTTCAGTTGCCCAGAGTTCTTTTTCACATTAATAATTGTCAATTTAATCATATTTACCCGGATCTGCACCCATGTCTTTGACCTCCAGAATAAGAACTAGAGGCCATATTTTGAGATTATTAACATATTGATTTCAGTTTCATTTTTGATAACACACCCTACGCTGGCTACTATACCACTACTGACTAGTAAAAGCTGGCTCACTGCTCACGCTGTTCCCTTGATCCCACCCCTGTAAATTGTGTTGGGATCGTTCCTTTGTTATGGAATTACATCACGCTAAATCCATCGAGAGGGAATGGTAACTCTGATTCTGTTGTAGGTCATGGGAACTCCTTATTCTTGAAGTTTCATACACACAAAGAACAGTGGGAAAGGCTTGAGGGCAAGGAATTAAGTCTCAGCTGCCTGGCTCATCTGCTTAGATGCTAAAGGACTTCTCCAAGCCTGAGTTTCTTTGCCTGGAAAATGACAATAACAATAGCAACTTTTCAACTTTTTCCAAATAACTAAATTTTCTAAACAAGTAAGACGTAAGTGAAAAGCACCAGGTAAATGTCTGCTAAAAAAAAAAAAAAAGGCTCAGCATCTGTGGCTCAGTGGCTAAGACACCAGCTATATACACCAGCTGGTTCAAATCCACCCCGGGCCTGCCAAACAATGACAACTACAACCAAAAAATAGCTGGGTGTTGTAGTGGGCACCCAGGCTGAAAGGCTGAGGCAAGAGAATTGCTTAAGCCCAGGTTGCTGTGAGCTGTGATGCCATAGCACTCTACCCAGGGCAACAGCTTGAGGCTCTGTCTCAAAAATAAATAAATAAAAATTAAAATAAAAAAGGGGGGGCAAACATTAATCATATATGTAAAGAGCATTTATGGTAGAGAACATAAGTGATTTCCAACCTGGTTTAATTTTCCTCCTGGGCTCATGGTCCCCCTTTTATCTGAACTGGGAAGGCCAATAGCCAGGATGACATCAAGGATGCTTTTTCAAGGCCTGGCCCATAAGATTCTCCCACTTTTCCTTCCCGATCCTTGGCAGTCTTGGGGGTCATACAGGGAAATGATGGTATAACAAGTTGGAGGGCAGCCACTGGACTAGCCCTGGACTTGGGCTACTGCAGTTGGGGTGGTTTCAGCTAATGTTAGCCTACCCCAATTAAATGCAATTTTAAGAAAAGACTATTATTCACTGCTGTTAGCATATCAAATAATTGTATTTTTATATGGCTTTTGTCATATATATTTTAAATATAATATATTATTGTTTAAAACTATATCATATATTGTTGCAAAAAGTGCAAATGAAAATAAAACCCACCTGTTTACAGTTTTTATAAACAGGACATAATTGCTCGTGATGAAGAAAATCCATATCTTAAGTTTTGCTAAATTTTCATGTCCCTCGAGTAAGAAGGGAAATTACTAGATTTACCAAGAGGTGAGTTCATACTAGAAACATTAACAGTAATAATTTTAAAAAAGATAAATTGCCATTGATTAAGCACCTACCATGACCAGACGTGCTGTTCTCAGAGCTTTGCAGACTCCATAGCCACGCACCTTGAAACGAGATCACAGATTTATCTCTAGTCCGTGTTTTTTTGTTCCTTTAAATTATTTTTACACCTGTTAAATTGAATTATGAGACAAGATCTTGTTTCTCCCTTGTTTGGATTGTCACACTTCCCTCCCTGTTGTTACACTGACTGTGGCACAGATGAATTGAGCTGGGAGGCTAATCGTGTATGAAAACCTGATTTCTAAAATATCACAGGGCAGGCAACTACTAAAATTGATTTGTAGTGGACTATCGCAGGTAGAGAAATGATATGCCTCTCTGTTGTGAACTGCATGAGTTTTAGCTGGCACAAATAACAGGGATAATCTTTCGGGGGCGTTCATCCCTTACTGGTGATTACCCAGTCTGTTCTTTAACTTCCTTGCTTCAGTATGTTCACCACATACATAAACGGTCTCCTGTCTTACGCCACCTGTGTTAGGCATCCCAGCACAGATTCTACAGAACCATCAATATCATCTCCCCTGAGGCAGATTTGTCACCCATGATGTGGCCACATTCTGCAGCCAAAAATGCGTTCTACTGAGGCCATTTTAGGGATGTTGTCTTATTTCTTTCCTTCAACACCCCTCGTCGCCCTACTATACACTTAGATGTTGTAGCCAACACTGAACTCATTATTTTTGGTGGGTTCCATGGTAAATGGGATTTGTATTTTCAGTTTTGTGAGTTTGTTCTTTTAAGTTTAGAAATGATGGAAAAGGAGCTCTCACTCATTGCCTCATATTTGAGCAGAGCAAACTGTAAAGATGAGAGAAAATGTAGTGTAGTTGCTAAAGACCTGGGTTCAAGTTCCAGTGCTGCCACTGTCATGGGTTTTAATGTTCTTATCTGTAAAGTGGGAATAATTCCTTCCTGCCTCTGCTTTCTCACTAGTACGATGGAGTTAGGGGTAGTGGCACCTCATAAGAGTGGTGAGTCATAGGCTCGACGCCTGTGGCTCAACAGGCTAAGGCGCCAGCCACATACACCTGAGCTGGCGGGTTCGAATCCAGCCCGGGCTGCCAAACAACAACAGCTGCAACCAAAAAATAGCCGGGAGTTGTGGCGGGCGCCTGTGGTTCCAGCTACTTGGGAAAAAATAATTTTAGGCTCGGCGCCTGTGGCTCAATGGGCTAAGGCACCAGCCACGTACACCTGAGCTCACGGGTTTGAATCCAGCCCAGGCCCGGCAAACAATAATGGTGGCTGCAACCAAGAAATGGCTGGGCCTTGTGGCGGATGCCTGTAGTCCCGGCTACTTGGGAGGCAGAGGCAGGAGACTTGCTTGAGCCCAGGAATTGGAGGTTGCTGTGAGCTGTGATGCCACGGCACTCTATCCAGGGTGACAGCTTGAGGCTCTGTCTCAAAAAAAA
>CAUYON010132687.1:0-50038 GCA_963573935.1 Arctocebus calabarensis
ATTCTCTTGCTTCAGCCTCCCGAGTAGCTGGGACTACAGGCAACTGCCACAATGCCTGGCTATTTTTTTGTTGCAGTTTTGCTGGGTCCGGGTTCAAACCCGCCACCCTCAGTATATGAGGCTGGCGCCCTACCCATTGAGCCACAGGTGCCACCTCTGTCATGTAGTTTTTTGACTTAGTGTGTAGAGATTTCTTTACCAGTCCATATTGGTTCTCTCATTCTTAGGAAGGCCCCACACTTTTTGGTGTTTTGGCTGTGCCGTGATTTATTTATCTCGTTTCTGGTTAATGGCCATTTCAGTTGTTTACTCATTTTTTTTTCTAACATTTTCCCCATTTTCCCTATAATGAAAATTATTTTGCATACATCTTGTTATAAGCTGAATTAAAGCGTCCAGACATTTTAAACACCGGTAGGAACTTCCAGAGATTCCCCCATAAGAGTTTTACCAGTTGAAACTCCCACCAACCTTGTTCCACAGATTCTCGTCCACATGGGCTGTTAGACATACTGCAGTGTATTTCTTCTCATGGTGTTTTTGTTCCTGTGTGTGACCTCTTAGGATTGTCAGCACCCAGCTGCCACCCTCCCTCACTGCCAAGGTCCTGCTTCACCGAACTGCACCTCAGATCCAGGTATTGTGAAGCCCACACTCCTGGCTGGAATGCTTTACCCAGAGCCCCGGTCACTATAGTCAAGACTGATCCTCAGGCAGGAATGATGAGAAGTGGTGGCCAGGGGCACTTAGTCTTGTTTCAAGGCCCTCAGTTCTTCAGTGTGGCTTTCTTTGGGAATGAAGCCCACTGGTGAGGCTGAAAGAAAATGTTTGCCTCCGCATGCTGGATGTGGAGAATTGGTTTGTCTTCAGTCCGGATAGATCTCTGAGAATTTAACTTCTTGAAAGGACAGCCTTCGTGTCAAAGAGATATTAGATTTTTCAGAGACAGACTGCAAAGCATGTGTTTTTATTTTAGTAAGACTTAGGAAAACAAGAAATTTTAAAAACTTTCTTTTTGTATTTATTGTTTTTATAATGAAGAAAAAAGGCATACATGCTCATCAAAATAAAATTGCCCACATCTGGAGTTGGACGAAGCAGAGATAATCACTCCAGCATCTGACTATTCTCTTGCAGTCCTTTTTTTTCTTTTGTGTATTTTTTGTATATGATGCTATGGTTCCCAGTGTATCATAAAGCTCTCTTTTTACACTTATGAAATCAGCAGACACTCACAATGGTGGTGGCTCTATTCAGGCTCCCTACCCACTGTTGGTAGGGGTGTCAGTCTGGACAGCCTTTCTGGTAAACAGTTTAATAACGAGAGTATTAAGGATACTCTTTATTTTTTCCTAATAAGTCAGCTTATCAGAATCTATACTAAGGAAATAATCTAATTGCTGACAAAGATTTATACTCAAAACTTTACCACAACAGGCTTTGTGAAAGTGACAAATGATGTAAAACTAAAATGTCTAAGCTAGGGTTGGCAGACTGGCCCGTGGGCCATCTGCCTACAAGTTGGGCTGCTTTGTGCTGTAGTAACAGAGTTGAATAATTGGGTCTTGAGATCATATGAAGTTAGAAAATATGTTATCTTGCCCTTTACAAATGTCTACTGGCCTCTGGTCTAAGGTAAGGGAATGACTAATTTACTCAGACCACTTTCACTTTCATAAAATTATAAAATTTAAGTCAGCCATCTAAAATGGCCAAAGGTGTTTTCTTATAGGAATTGTCTGATTTTATTTTATTTTATTTTATTTTTTGAGATAGAGCCTCAAGCTGACACCCTGGATAGTGTGCCATGGCATCACAGCTCACAGCAACCTCCACTTCCTGGGCTCAAGCGAGTCTCTTGCCTCCGCCTCAGTCTGTTGAGCCACAGGTGCCGAACCAGTTTTATTTTATTTTTTTATTTTTTATTTTTTATTTTTTGTAGAGACAGAGTCTCACTTTATCGCCCTTGGTAGAGTGCCGTGGCATCACACAGCTCACAATAACCTCCAATTCTTGGGCCTAGGTGATTCTCCTGCCTCAACCCCCCAAGTAGCTGGGACCACAGGCACCTGCCAAAACGCCTGGCTATTTTTTTGTTGCAGTTTGGCTGGGGCCGGCACCCTACTGACTGAGCCACAGGTGCCGCCCAAATTTTAAACGTAAAAATAGAAGTTGACATGATGTGGTCTCAAGAGTATAAAAGAATGTGTAGAGAAAGATGCCCAATACTGATAGTATTAGCCTAGGGATAAGGGATTATATATATATTTTTAAAGAATTTTTATCTCAAGCCTATGAAACATGATTTTAAAAAGTTACCAAAAAAGAAAGCAACCCATATTGTTTCTTAAGAGTGAAAGTCATTTTGGCGAGAAGAGTTTTTGTCTGGTTTTTGCTTTGTTTTGGTGAATCCTTTTGTAATCTTTGGGTTGGGATGAAAGATTTTATTTATTTATTTATTTTTTGAGAACATCCCCAGGTTTCTGTCCTTGATTATAAGCCAGAATAAATAAGAGATACCTGGTATAGCATTCAGTTGAAGTCAATCCTTTATAGTAAGGGTTTCAGGATTTTCAATTTTTGTTTGAATATAATTCATGTGAACTCTATCCAGGGCCTATGGCAAATGTGACTGTTCTAGAATATGAACTTCCCAAAGGTGTAAAAAATGGATCCTTGCTTTTATTCCCAGAGGGGGGGCGCTGAGACAACCAGAACATGAGCTTGACATGAGTATGGGTGGAGCTGCTGCCTTATAGCCTGTGTGGGGCCCGGGCCCTTGCCTCCTCCCAGCCATGGCGGGAGCGAGCAGCCTGGGGGAGCTTCTTTTCCATCTGCTTGGCTCTTAGCATGTGGTTGGGACAAGCTTTCTGGACCTGGCTAAGTTTTATGAACAGATGGCATAGTGCATTCCTGATGGTTAGGTCAAGAGGAGAATGTGGTGTCCAGTGCCAACTTCTCTGTTTTCTTTTCAGAGACTGCCTACAGGAGGGGATGCTCCGCAGGAGCCTGGTAAGTTGCGTTGGCACTTTTGCATCTTGAAAATGGTGGTTTTTTAATGCTACCTGTCCCTGTACAAGTCATGTGAAAGGCCGACCAGTTCCACTGGCTTTTTTTTTCTGCCCATAAGACTAGGAAAATGGCTATGATAGAGTTTCAAGAACAGAGTTACCTAGCAGCACTCTGATTGTAAAGCTTTTCAATCAGGAAAGGATTGACATGCCTTTCAAATCCCAGCTTTTAGGTCCTCCTTACTTAGCATTGTAAGATTGTTCAGATAGATGCCAGATCATGATTGGGAGAGGGTAGCAACTGCCAGGAAGACCTCTTGCAGGATGTGGAAAGCTGCTCAGGAGAGTCATTTTGTTATTCTGAAGCCTAAGTTGGGGCAGATCTGTTCATCAGTTGAGTGCTTTTTTCTACCTTATATCTTTTTTTTTTTAAGTGCCACTAAACTTTCTTCCAACAAACATTCCCTTTCTTCACAGTTGGGAGTCCTGTTGCCTGCAGGGGCTGTGTCCTTGCTGGTCACAGGAGTTAGGGCTGCAGTTCTGTAGCTCGTGTATTGACCGAGGAATGCATTCACAGTGGTGCTCCCGAGTTGGGTTGGGACTGGATGCATCACCCTGAGATCAGCTGGTGCCCTCTGTCTGCTCTGGCTCAGGAGGGGGCCCTCTCCATGTTGCTTTTCAATTCCAGGAGCAGCACTGCCCCCGAATGTCCATATTATCCCTGTTTTTGTGACAAAAGAGGAATCCATCAGTCTCCATGAGTTTCCAGTGGAACAGAGGACTAGGTAAGGGAACTAATTCATAGGGGCCAACCTTGAACACATCAGAGAGACTCCCTCACATGGTTGATGGGAATAGACCATCATTCCTTAATTGCATCTCTCCACCCTCTGTCTTGTAAGTGAACATCTGGAACTTGAGTACATTGATAAGAGACAGTGTGGTGTAGTGAGACAAGAGTGGGTTTCACATCCTAGATCTCTTAGTTAACAGCTGTGTGACCTTGGGCAATTGCAGTCCCTGCCTGAGCCTTAATTTTTTTTAATCTGTAAAATGAACTCAGTAATGCCTCGTTCATGAGTTCATTGTGACAAATGAAAATAGTCTACGTACCTATGGTATAGCATTTGGTATAGGGCCTGCCTCACGGTAGACCTTTCAAATGTGGGCAACTCTTACATAGTGGGCTCATTTCCAGTAGGTGATCTTCGTGTCACTCACTATATGAAGCTCCAAGGGCCAGAAAGTGCCTGTTTTTACTCTGTGATTTGACCCAGGTGGCATCTGAGCCTCTCTGTCTCAGGGAACCTCTTGACATGGATGTGTGGAAGGGCGCAGGCCCTGCACTCCATTGCTGTGCCCCATTCTCATGTCTGTCTTGTTTACTAGCTCTACTGCATCTCCAGCAAGTATCCAGGACAGCTCAGCCCAGCACCCTCCAAAGGCTGGAAGTACGTTTGCCCCGGAAGAAAATGCCACTGGGCATGTGGAATCCGTGGCCTGGATGTTGGCGACCACCTTGCAGCCCATGTCTCCTGATGAAGCTTGGCCGAGTGGCAAGAGGGATAATGGACACTTGTTTGTACGTGATCTGGAGAGCATCGGGCCCAATGGATTACACCACTCTGCCAGGGGCCAGGGTCCTGGCCCTAGCTGCTCCCTGGTGAAGGAACTGGGCTTTCCTCATCAGGAACTAAACCTGTCTGAAATCCACATTCCAGAAGTTCAGGAAATGGGACCATCTTCAGATGATTTTGCTTTTCCAGTTGTGTGTGTCCCAGAAGGCAGCCATTTTTGCCACAAAGAATCTGTCAGTGGCTCAAGCAGCTCAGAACCTATGCCACCTGAGGATACAACTGCAAGCACCTTGCTCTTTCCCTCCTTTCCTGAGATGCTAACCCAGAATGGAGCCCTAGAACTGTGCAGAAATCTTCCTGGAAACAGCAGCCAAGCCCCTGGTCCCAGAGAAGACCTTTTCTGCAGAAGGACCAGCAGATCCTTATCACTGCCTCACTTAGACCCAGGGCAGAGAGGAAGTATGCTTCCTGCAGGGGAACGGAGCATAGATCAGTGTGTGGATGGGGCTTGTGGGGGCCATGCAGCCCCTGGTCTGGAGTGCAGTGCAGGCTTGGCAAACTGTCAGGGTACCGGCTCCTCTGCAGACACATTGGATTCTAGGAGGACCTTAGCAGGGTCCCATGTGGGACTCGTGCGGATGAACCTCTACACTCACAGTGTTAAAGGGCTGGTGCTGTCCCTGCTGGCTGAGGAGCTGCTGCTGGGAGATGGTGCAGCCATAGAGGAGGTGGTGAGTGTCCTCAGTGCCTCTCTGCCCTTCTGCAGCCTCTCCTGACCTCTTGTGCCTCCCTCACAGCCCTGCACCAATGCACAGGGGCAAGGGATGAGGGCTCTGTCTTCAGCTGTGTGACCCTGGGCAAAATTTCCTTCGGACTTTGTGGGGGGAGTGAGAGTGAGTCAGGTGCATGGCACAGTGGCTGGTGTGTGGGAGCCCGGCAAGTGTCAGGCTGCTTCTGCTGCTGCTGCTGCTAGTTTCTCAGAGTTCAGGCCTTGGAGGGAGGGAGGACCTGAGTTGGAGTTCTGCCTGTTGGTCTCTAGCGGTGTGATCTTGTCTGCAAGCCCTTGCCCCTCTGAGCCTCTGATCCCTCATCAGTAGTCTGGGGGTGGTGACAGGCTGTCCAGTTCAGATGCAGTGAGATAATGAAGGAGAAGACCTCAAATGTGGCCATCGTGTGCCACCCCTGTTAGTGGCCTCATTTCCTAGCCAGGGCAGCTCGTTCTGTATTGATCTGTGTAATGTGTCACAGCCTGGGTTGGGAGTTCCCCCAGAAACCCCGGGTTTCCCTCTGTAGCCCTAGAATTGCTCCTGAGCTGAAGCTCCTTTCTAGAAAGTCTGGGCCATCTGAAATCCTAACTGGCTCTTAAACCATTCCAGCCCCTTCCTTGCTCAGAGCAGTAACTGACCCTCCTGGGGCCTTGGCCATGCTGGAGATTTGGTTGCTGTGGCAACAGCCTTGCTTTAGTAGGCAGGGAAAGTGGTAGCTGTAAGAACAGCAGGTTGAAATTGCTGCAGGGCAAGTGGTGTCCTGGGACTTACCTTGTTTTTATTCTTATATCTATATTATTCTAAGCTTATCTCATTAGCATGCAAGGCTTGTGACCCTCCATAAATGAGCAAGGCACCTTGGAACGCAGAGGAGGAAGGAAGACTGCTGAGCTGCTTTCTCTGCACAGAGCTCCTGGCAAGCCACTGCCCCTCTCAGAGCTGTCTGGCTGGCTGTCCCCTTTCCACAGACCCTACACCACTGAGCTGTGGCTTGTTGACTTCCTGTGTCTCCCCCCCGCATCCTTTATGGCAACATAGGGAGTTATGGTTGCCTCTTTGCACATCTTATCTCCCTGGCGATGCCTTGGTTTTTTTGGTCTGTTCTATACAGAGCCAAGCCTTATAAAGGTTATTTTGAAGGCTCAGTGTTTGGATGCAGTGAAGTGGATATAATACCTTTCTTTTTACCTTCCCCCCAGGAAGAAAAAAATAGCACAGGCTGCTCTTTGAAGAGATGTATTCTGCTAAATACTTTACATCTGTTATTTTAGCCAAGCCTTACAGTAGTTCTGGGAGGTAGCCATTGTAACTCCCATTTTACCAGTAATAAAACAGCCTCCTTGAGATCAAAAGACCTATGTAACTGGTGCATCCAGAATTCCTGCTTGTTTCTTTACCCCTGCCTCAGCTCTCTGTCCCCCAACTATTCTGTCCCACTATGATAGGTGGGAAGGTAAAGAAAAGGTAAATGTCCTGCCTTCAGTGGCTCTTGATCTGTTGGACATACCTCTTGGTTTGTCACAGCCCATCCATGTTGTTATGACAACAGCTTCCACGGACTTTTATGTACGGGTTTGGTGCTGGCTAGGAAATAGAATGCAGAGTTTCTTTCTTTCTTTCTATTTATTTATTTTTGAGACAGGGTCTCACTCTATTACCAGGCCAGAATGCAGTGGAGTGACCGTACCTCACTACAGCCTTGAACTCCTGATCTCAGTGATCCTCCCATCTTCCAAGTAGCTAGGATGATAAGTGTGTGCTACCACAACTGGCTAATTTATTGTTACTATTATTTTTGTAGAGACAAGATCTTACTGTATTGTCAGGCTGGTCTCAAACTTCTGATCTCAAGTGATCTTCCCACCTTGACTTCTCAAAGTGCTGGGATTACAGTCGCAAGCCACTGCACCCAGCCAGAATGCAGTTTTATGGGAGAAGAAAACCTAGTCTTTTCTAAAGACAGTAGGGGGTAACCAACTTTGATCAGCCTCCTGGTTTAAGGGTGGGTTTGTTAAGCAGACCCAAAGGTTCTCTGTTTTATAATCAGGAGGGTTCTATTATTACCTTTCTGTCTTGGGACAACATATAAAATACTTGACATGATATTCCTGCAGCCCCTCTGCCGCTATCTAGAAGAGCCATCCCCTAGAAAAATCAGCCAGACTTTGTGGTGGGTGTCTATAGTCCCAGCTACTGGGGAAGCTGAGCCAGCAGGATTGCTTGAGCTTAGGTATTTGCCTTTGCTGTGAGCTGTGATGCCACAACACTCTACCTAGGGTGACAGAGTAAGACTCTGTCCCCTAAAATAAAGTAAAATAAAAAAAAAAAAAAGGAAAGCCAACCCTCTCCCCCCAGTGACCAGTGATAGCTGAGACAATGAGCACATCCCTTTTGAATGGGCTCCTTTGTTATATGCTACATACCACCAAGGCACCCTTGTACCATCTTGTCTTTCAGAGGATCAACTTCCATGGAGGTGAGGAGCAGAAAGTAGGAAGGGTGCAGGGAGCCAAGGGTGGAGCAGCCTGGAGGCCTGGGGTTGGGATTGGTTCAGAGGGAACAGAGTAGGCACACACCAGGGGGCAGCATAGAGCCATCGATGGTTTCCTGCTCAAAACACAAGATAATCTCCTTGACCTTCGAATAAAGTGATCAGATCAATTATTCATTGCTATGATAGGACATTGGGCTGTCTGTGTAGAGCAGATGAGGCATGAAGTTAGCATGAGAGTGTTATTATAAAACACTTAACAGTAAAACACCTCCCCCCATTAGGAGATTGGTTTCTGAGTGAATGCATGTTCCATGCATTGCTGCTTCTGCATGTAGTAGTATATGCTGACATTTAAGCCGTTTGCCTTCGTGTGATCTAGAAGTCAGAAGATCCAGGAATTTGCCCTTGTCTGTGTCTCCTGGAGCTGTTTTAAGGATCACATTATGTACTAGCATATCTCAGGGGCTGGCAAACTTTTCTGCAAAGGCCTAGAAAGCAAATACAGTAGAACCTCCATATAGACTGCCTCCCTACATTGACAGCCTCCTTATATTGACCTAATTGTCATAGACCAGACATGCACCTAAAGTACTCATCAGTACAGAGTACAGTAGGCCTAGTTCCTTTTATTGACCACCTCTGTATATAGACCAGTTTTTGTTTTTGTTTTTGTTTTTTTTTGAGACAGAGTCATGTTATGTTGTTCTTGGTAGAATGCTGTGGTGTCACAGCTCACAGCAACCTCAAACTCTTGGGCTTAAGTGATTCTCTTGCCTCAGCCTCCCAAGCAGCTGGGACTACAGGTGACTGCCACAGTGCCCAGCTATTTTTTGTTGTGGTTGACATAGTTGTTTAGCTGGCCCAGGCTGGGTTCGAACCCACCACCCTCAGCATATGTGGCTGGTGCTATAACCAGTGGCTTGGTGCTACGGGCATCTAGCCTATAGACAAGTTTCTTACAGTCCTGTGGTCAAACTACAGAGATGTATTTTTAACTTTGCTCATCTATTCAACTCTGCTGTAAACTGTGTAAATAAAGTAGGGTGGGAGGTTGTATTCTAATATATTATTTATCCATAGAAGTTGGAACTTCATATAATTTTCACACGTCACAATATTGTTCTTTTTACTATTTCCCCTAATCATATAAAAACATAAAAACTATTCTTAGCTCTCAGGCTGTACAAAAATAGGCAACAAGTTGGACTTTAGCCTACAGCCCATAGTTTGCTGACACCTAGTATACATGAAAGCATTTGGTTATCAGTAAAAAATTGCCCATGTGTCATGGGACATAACATCTTATGATTAACTGTGTGTTTATAGTTAAGTGATTTTATCTTGACTACAAGTTAGGCAGAAGATTTTGAAAGTGGAACTCAGTGCCTATAGGAGAAGCAAATGTTAGCAAGGTTCACTCTCTGTTCCCAGTGTCCCTTCCTCTGGGCACCAGCTTGAGATGAGAGGGATGACAGTTACCAGGTTCCCAAGGTTCAGAAACTTTTCAACAAGGCTATGGCTTCACTTCTTGGTGAATGCTTATCTGTGCAGGTGTGTGCAGGTGTGTGCATACACACACTCGTATCTGTTCAAATACACTTATGAGCATCTATCCACATCAGTCTGAGTTAGGGTGTCTCAGAGATTTGAATGTGAGATATTGTGATTGTCTGTCCTGAGCACATGTCCCTTTACTTAACTCTGTACCCTCAGTTTAAACTACCTTGCCTCTGGGTTGAAAGTGCTTGGTTGGTAAGTGTGTTCATTCAGTCATTGACTTAGTAGATGTTTGTCGAGCACCTTCTAGGAATCAGGTGCTCTACTAGCCCTTGAGGATAGAAAAATGAGTGCATAGAATAAAGGTAGTCAAACCTATTGGCTTCGATCTCATGGTTCTGAGACTTTCAAATAGGAAAACTAAAACAACTCCAATTTACTAGAGAGATCACTTAGGCTTTATGACCTTCACCTCAGAAGCACTATTCACATCTCTGTACTTTCTGTGTACTTACCTTTGTTACACAGCTGCTGAAAAGTAGTCCACTGACTAGTCATCGTGCTATTTAGACACCACTGCTCTTTGCAGTTTTCTTGATTTTTACTTTATGAATCTAACATTATGAACATATCTACTCTACTTCTTTTTTTTTTTGCAGTTTTTGGCCGGGGCTGGGTTTGAACCCACTACCTCCGGCATATGGGGCCAGTGCCCTCCTCCTTTGAGCCACAGGTGCTGCCCATATCTACTTCTTTATTAATAATTATTTATGATTATTTTCAATTTCTTGACTCTGTACAAAAATGCCCTGCCTCAGGATGGCATTTACAAAGAGCTTCTGTATATGTTATTTCATTTATATCCACTCTGCAATCCTGTAGTAGTCCCATTTGCAGATGGAAAAAAAAGAAAAGGCACAGAAAATTCAGTAACTTGCCCCTAGACATTTGGTTGGGAGAAGGCTGAGCCAGGGAGGTGGCCACCTGGGAGCCGTCGGATGCTCGGGAACAGTGGTCTTGTAGCTTAAGCAGGCCCAGGAGATCTTGTTGTAGACCGGAGTACTTAGCCCTAAATGGAGCTTGAAGATTAGTAGTCACCTATTAAAGAATGTTGTAGAATATTTAGGGACACAAAAAGTAGTTCATGCTGTAATCATTTGGTTAAAAATAAATTCATTCTTTATGGTTTGATTACATTTTTATTTTATAAAAGTGGGATTATAACAAAATGGTAGAGTCTAGTGTTTTCAACTGTACTTATGTATTACTCATTTCCTGGGAGATTTTTAAAAATACAGGAGCTGGAGCCTTATGTCCTTGGCAGCTTCCTCATCTGGATGCCCTCTCTGAACCACTGAGCACAGAAATTTTGGGTATTTCCCAGTCCCCCCAAGAACTGTGCATAGCCCAGACCATTCTAGATGCATGGGAGAGAAGTTAACTCATGACATCCGTGGGGGACTCCTGCACCCAGGCCTGGTAGAGAAGCACTAGGTGTGGTCCCAGCCATCTGTATTGTTTGAACATAAGTTTGGGCAGGGAAGCCAGGGTTAGGGCATACACCTAGGGTGTGGTGGCAGTGCCTGTTACTGGATGTTGAAGTGGGTGATTTTTCTTTGCTTTTTTCTTCTTTTAAAAATTGATTTTTTGCTCATTTCTATTTTTAAATTTTCCTACAATATACTCCTTAATGTAAAAAAACAATAAAACATAAGGGTGGAAGTTAGCACATTTCTAAAAACAGACAAAAGTGCTGGTCAGAGTCTATTTTACTAAAGCAAGTAGGCAGTAAGATATTTTTGGATGATTATTTCTTAACTAAGTCCACGGTCCAACAGAAAGCCCTCAGGAGGCCTGCTGAGCTTAGTCCTGCAAGCCCATCATGACCAACCCCTGGGCCTTTTGCAGTACCACAACAGCCTGGCGTCCCTGAATGGGCTGGAAGTCCACCTGAAAGAGACACTCCCCAGAGATGAGGCCGCCTCCACCAGCAGCGCCTATAACTTCACGCACTACGACCGCATCCAGAGCGTGCTGACGGGTAAGGAGCAGGCTCGGGTGCAGAGGTGGGAAGGGTCCAGCCAAGGCTCCAGGTCCTGGAGATGAGTGCGGAGGGGTGCTGAGGCCCCAGTACCATAGTGATGCCGCTGAGCAGAATGGTCTGACCTGCAGTTAAGGCTCCCACTAAGTGTAGAATTCACTCGGCAAAGCCTTCTTTGCTCATTTGTCTTTGGTGTTTTCTCAACAGTTTAAGAGTAACTTACACGTGTCCAACTATCTGTGATAAGATCTGCCTCAGAATGTTGAGATCCCTGCTCAGAAACTGAGTGCTGCTTGTCCTTGGAGACCAGGGGTCTGCTGTCTCACATGGCGGCTTTGGTTTCTGGGCCCTGGGTATGCACACTTGTGACCTAGAGCCACGCTCACCTCCTGTGTTCAATCCTGGACTTAGGGAGGTTGGAGGGGAGTGGTCTGCTCTTCGCAACTTCTGTGTCCTCTTTTGGAAGGGAACCTGCCGAAGGTGGCCACCCCGCAAGATCGCCGCTTCCTCCAGGCCATCAGCCTGATGCATTCGGAGTTTGCCCAGCTGCCCTCGCTGTACGAAATGACCGTCAGGTGAGCCTGCCTGCATAGCTCGTACAGCTTGTTCTCCATATAGGCAGCCCTGCTCATAGGAGCCACCCTCCGGGGGTCCAGGCTTCCTAACTGGATGACAGACATCCTAGTTACTTTATTTAAAGCCTTCCTTTATCTGTCCTAATGTTGTCCTTATCCACTCTCACGCATTCATGGGTCATGGACTGCCTAGGTCCCTTCCCGCTTTAAATGCTCAGGGTCCAACAGTGAAGGAACTTCAGGGTTCTTGCCCTTGTGGGCTATGTTCATTACTGAGAAAGGAGGCTCTCTCACCTTGCCAGAAATGGTGTTGAAATAACACTGTTGGCTTTCTAATTAAAGCAAGTAAAACATGCTGATTATAAAATCATTCAGCTGCTTGGAGAACTATAAAGTGAAATATTTTCCTCCCCTTCCACTGCTCCTGGGTGTCATACACCCAAGATGTAATGACGTTTAACATTTTGGTGTGTATTATTCCAGGTTTTGTTGGGTGTGGTTTTGATTTTTTTGCATATAAAATATAAATAGTATTTTTATGCTAATTACTTTAATATTCTAGAAAAATAGGATCATACTAATGTCCTATTTTCTACTTGCTTTTTTTACATTATTGCATGTCCTGAACATCTTTAGGGCAGTAGATCTATTAACTGTGATTGTAATTTATAGTATCTAACCAACCAAATTCTGGGGTTTTTTGCAAATTTCTACATGCTTCTCATATGAAACCAGTAGCAGAAAATAAGGCCTTTGCAGGATCAAAAAGGGACTACCTGTATGTATTAGTCCATTTAGTCCTTGGAACAGCCTGTTCAAGTGTATTTTTTTAATCTTCATTTTATAGAGGAGGAAATCGAAATATAAATAGGATGTGTTCTGGGGTTACATTCTCATTACATGCAGGACCAGGATGTGAACCACATATTTCTGACTCTTAAATGCTGATCCTTCCAGACATGTTTCAATGTGAGGGGGCAGCGTTGCTGAGTGGGAGGGGAACAGATGCGTACGGGAACCTCAATGGGTGATTATGATGGTTCTAATCCCCTGTCACCTGCCACATTTAACTGCCCGGTATATCTGCTGCTCAGTGCCATCTCCAGCCAATATTTCAATACATCTTTCTGTCATAAATGTATCTTCTCTGGGTTTAATTCTGAGCTTCCCCAGGCGGGCAGTGTAGATGTGACTTGCATCTAGAGTCTCTGGTTTGGGAGCTGGTTGTGGTGGGTATGTGTGTGCATGTGTCTGTTTTGTGGGAGGTGGAAACAAGTAAAATGTCAGCATCTGCTCTACCAGCCACCTTGTGGCCCTGCAGTATGTCACCTCCCTTGGAGCTGAGAAAGTTTTAGTTTGGGATGCATAGCTCAAGGCATTTGTTGAGTGATTATTTTAATAATAGTAATGGAACAACAGCTACCATTTCTTAACCGCTCACCGTGTACTAAGCAATTTCAATCAATATATATTTCTCTCTTTTTTGCTATTCAATCTCTTTTAAGACAAAAAAACTTCAATGAAGGTAAATACTGTTATATCCATTGTACAGGTGAGAAAGCTGGGACTCAGACTCAGTAACGAAGCTCAGGGCACACAGCTAGGAAGTAGTAGGGCTGGGATTCGCACCCTGCTATGTGTGTCTCCAGGTCTGTGCTGTCTACCTGGCCGCCGTGCTGCCCCATGGAGAGGAGCTGGTCCTGCTGTTCCAGATGACACTTAAGCTAGGTGGCCCCCCAACCCCCTCACGGCCTAGAAGGAACAGCTGAAGGAGGATGACCTTCTTCTCCTGACATGAAAAGAGATTTTGGGGAGGGAGCCTTTGCAGACCCTGATTCCACCTTCTTTTCTTAGATTTGGGGAAACTGAGGCCCACAAGTTCAAGATAGGCAGGATCTAGGAACCAGGTAGTCACTGGAGTCAGTTGCTCCCAGGTGGGTCCTCCCTTGCCCTCTACTTCTGACTGCACAGGCTTCCTGTTGTTCCATCGCAACCCACTCTTACTACTCTACCACCCACATCCATCTGTCTGATGTGGACAGCAGATTAGACTCCTTGCTCAAAGATGGCCGTGGCAGCTTCAGCCTCCCTCTCTGAGCCTCAGGGCTGCCGAGTGGGGCAACACCACCCCACAGAGGCCATGAGGAGGGTAAGCAGAGACTGTCTGGAGAGCACATTCCTTAGCTCCTACCACATCAGCCAGGCAAGTGCCCAGCAGATCCTTTTGTGTAATTGTAACTTCAGTTTCTGTGGCTGTAGCTACTGTGGACAGTTCAGCCGTGGACTGTCCCAGCATGTAGTGAGTTGAAAGGAGGGAAAGATAGTCATTAGGAGTGAAGCCTGAAACTCCAGTGACTAACCAGAATCCCATGCCGTGACAGCTGCACCTGTGGCATGTGGTGGCTGGGCCCCTGTGATGGGTCTTCACAGCGTTCTCTGTGTGGTCTCAGATGTGTAGCAGCACGGTCGGACTGTTGTCGTCTTCTCCTTCTGGCAGGAATGCCTCCACTGCTGTGTATGCCTGTTGCAATCCCGCCCAGGAAACCTATTTCCAGCAGCTGGCGCCTGCAGCACGGAGCTCCGGCTTCCCAAGTCCTCAGGACGGTGCCTTCAGCCTCGCCAGCAAAGCCAAGCAGAAGCTGCTGAAGCATGGGGTGAACTTACTTTGAAGTGCACCCACAGTACGAGGTGCACTATCCCAGGAGGTGACTGTAAAAAAGAATACCAGCGAAGGAAACTCAACTCAACCTTTTTTTTAAACAAAAGATTCTTCTATTTTATTTGCTTGGAATATTCACTTTCTTAGGAATTTAATGATACTTGAGTTTTTGTTGCTCCTTTTGCAGACTGGATGCATTTGTACGGGTGGCTCTTCTGGTCACAGACACAGAGCACTTGAAAAGAACGCCATCATGTTGGCAGTGTTGGGGCCAGGACATGCTCAGCTCCCAATACAGAGAGGTACGGGGACAGTTAACTTCCCTGTCATACTGAGCCTGAGGTCTTTGGCATTTCCATCCCAGCTACAACTGGGGCCACAAAATTGCAGGTTATGTTTTTCTTCTAAAGCCTGACTGTCCCTAATCTCAACTCGGTGAGTGGGTGGGCAGGTTTGACTGCCTAGTGAGGACCCAGGTCTGTCAGCAGGCGGAACTGACGCCCTTCTCCTGTGGGCTCTGTCTGCTGCGGTCTGCTGGGAGACCTGGAGATTGACAGAGGGAGGCATTGGCTCTCTGAATCTGCTTTGTCTGGATACTTCTGGAAGTAAACTCATTCTAGGGGCCTATCTTTGGAATACCTGCAGGTGGGGCAAGTCTTGATAATGCAGAAGGGAGTTCAGGCTTTATAAAAGTCCTGGGGAGCCTGCGACTTGAGAATTCAAAGCAACAGAACCAAGTTCTGCCTTTGCTTAGAAGAGGGCTGTGCAGCTGCTTCCTCTTGAGTACGTGTCCCCACACAGGAGCTTACAAGGTGTGTTTGGATAAGAGCTGAACTGCGCTTCTCATAGGGGGCTGGAGCCATTCACTTGTGCGTGTTTGGACTGATGTGCTGCTCAAAACCTCAGTTCTGTTACATTATAGAACTGGAAGTACCCGAGATTCCGTGTGAGAACTGAGATGTTAATAATGTCAGTGAACTGACGTCTGATGCTTGTAGCATGGTGTCTTTTTCTTGAACCAAGTTTCCAAGAACTAAAAATAAAAGAGCCCCCCCACCCCTTCTTATTTTAACCTGGACAAATCTCTCTTTTCCTTCTCTGGCTTCAGTGTAGCTGGGTGAGGCCTCATGCTCAGGGTGTTTGCCCCAGGAGGGTGACAGGCTCTATCTTGCTGCTCCAATGAGTACCAGCTTCAGAGTGGCTGGTTCAACATACCAGGCCTGTGTCACCCCACTTTTTTCATCTCTCCCTGGGGTCTCCTGCCACTGGCTGGCTGGCCAAAGATGAAAGAGATCCTACTGCATGCTAGAGTGAATGTATATTGTCCCACTCCTGTTAAATTCTCCAAGAAAAAAATTCGTTACAGATTCTGTACTGCGGCTGCAACTGCAGCTCTAAGAAGCCACTGCAGCTATCACCTCCAACGCTTGACTGTGGCCCAGAGGCTGCTGGAAAAGAGCTCAGCAGTCTTACTACTCTGGTATTTTAGAGGTTCAGAAGACTCTCAGGACATGACTTACGCCATAACTCTAGGCCCATACCCTCAAAATTAGGCTCTACAGAGGAACCACCCCCAGAGCATAGGCCAAGGTGGCCAGGGTGGTATTGTCCTGCTGGACGGAGCACCACGCCCTCCTTTGGCCATATTTCTGCAGGGAAGGCAGTGTTTGCTGGACAGTCCCCTTGCCCTAGGTTCACAGTTGACACTCAGAGTGCCATTGTCAGTGATCCATGATCCATCTCTACTGATTTGTCACAGCAGAAAACTCAGCAGAGCGAGGAAGTGAAGGCTCTAATTTAGGTCAGTTCCTGCCAGCCATCTACCTACCACCTGCAAACTGCTAAGGATAGTTTCATGAGTGATGAATAGTGGCAGTCAGATTCCCATTGGGAAAGGACCTGTGTTCTCTAGGGTCTTATCACATTGCCTCCTCTCCTGGAGGGAAGCAGCAAGGCATATTGGCTCTTGTCACATCCATAGGGACAGTTACAGACAGTGGTAGCAAGTGGAGATAGGGATGTCCACTTTCTGATGTCTCCCGTGCATGTTTAACCCTCCCCTGTGCCATCTTTCCTGGTGTAACCAAGGTGCTTTTCCCATCCTCTCCACTTGATGCACTCCTAACCCCATCTTGCCACGAGCAGGTTAGTAGCCGCACACTCTGTTATGATGCCACAGGCTGTGTGCAGTGGGCTGATTGGTGGCCCACAAAGACGCCAGGTCCCAATCTCTGGAACCTGTGAATGTTACCTCATACAATAAAGTTTCTACAGATGTGACCGAGTTAATAATCTTGAGCTGGAGAGATGATCCTGGATTGTCTAGGTAGGCCCTGAATGCCATCACGAGTGTGCTTATGAGAGACGGGCAGAGGGAGGTTGTCACACACAGGAGAGGGCTGTGTGAAGATGAAGGCTCAGGTGGGAGTGATGTGGCCACGTGAAAAGGCAAGGAATGGATTTCGCCCTAGAGGAGAGCGTGAGACTGTCAACACATTTAATTAGGTCTGGGGAGTCTGATTTTGGGCTTCTGGCTTCCCAAACTATGAGGCAATGAACTTCTGTTTTTTAAGCCCCTAGTTTTGTGGTAATTTGTTACATTAGCCCAGGGAAACCAATACACCCACCTGCAAAATTGATGTTGTCCTTGTGATTCCAAGCTTCCTCACAATAGTGCAGTGCCACAGAGCACTGGTAGGGAGAGGACAGGGATGAGCTCAGACCACAAAGGGGGTTGTGAGATTGCCAAGGCGTGGGGCGAGGGGGAGCAAAGGGGAGCTCTTAAGCAGGGTTCTTACTGGAATGGTCGCAGCTCCTGAGTGGGTGATAATGGGGCGAGAATGCAAAGCATTAGAAGTATGTGGCTGTCCAGGTGGGAGGGGGGCGTGGCTTGAAGCAGGGAAGTGGCTGGGCAGTGGGCATATTTGAGGAATTCGTCCTTAGGAGACTGCGCTTGTGGGTGGAGGGGGCTGTGCCTACTTTTGGACACTGCACCGCCTTCAGATGGAGAAGACAGCCAAGGAAGACGGTTCACAGAGGGAATGACAGGAAACCATGCCACCTGAGCTGTGTGCAATCATGGCGTATACTCACTCCCTGCCTAGCACACATGCAAACACCTGTCCCCATCTCTGAAACTGCTGTTTCTCCTGGGGAAAGGACAACTGGCGGGGAAAGCACCTGTCCCCTGCTTTGTTTCTTGATTCTGACTGCTCCTGGGCCTGTGTTTGGATACTAGGGAGGGCAGAGTGGAAGATCCACAAGCAGCATCCTGACTTAGGAAGTAAATGCCCTGGGTCTTTTTTCAACGTATTTGTTGAGTTTGGGAAGGTTAAGGTGAAGGGTCTAAGGACTTCAAAGTGAAAAAACAAAGGACACCTCCTCTGCTTATTCAGGATTGAAATGTCCAAACCTGACATCATCTGCACTTCTCTTGAGAGTAAAGGCCAGAGTGATTTTGAGCACTGTCAGGAGCCAAGAGGCTGTCTTGTGGTTGCTCCTGCACACTTGGGTGCTCGTGCACTGGGCCAGGCGCCCCAAAGAGAGCTTGATGCCCTGGCTGCTGGACCTAGAAAGGCCCCATGGCCAGGGGAAGGGTGAGAGAAGCCATCTTCTAACTGCTAAAATAAAACCATGGACATCCTTCTCAGCCAGGCCCAGCTGGTTGCTGTGACAGTGGCAGGAAGATGTAGGCTTTTGGTTCAAATCGCACCTCTGTAACTTACAGCTGTGGAAATTGGAGCTTTATTTCTTGGAACCTCAGTATTTTCTTTAAAATGGAGACAAGGTAATGTATGTAAGGGCTTGGCCTATTGTGGGGCCTCAGAAAATGGGGTTCAATGTGTGTGTCCTGAGAAGGCAACCAGCCTCCTTACCAGGGAGAGGAAGGCCTGAACTGTGTCCAGACCTCAGAAGATGTGCTGAGCTGTGAGCCTGGATATGTGGCTTCCAGTTCCAGCTCGCCCTGGTCACATGATTTTGTCAGGTCACCTGCCTGCTCTGAGCCTCAGTTTTCTCATGTGTTAAAGGTGTATAGCCATCCCTGAAATAGTCTGGCTGCAAGTACCGACTAGGTAGTATACTAACATATGGGAATGAATCTCGCAGAATACACAGCGTCTCTAAGCAGCAAGGACCCTCACCTTGAACTGGGGGTGGCTAGTGCCAAAGAGGTGGGGAGACACAAGGAAGAGCGGGGAACCAGAAGTTAGAACCAATGTGTGTGTCTGGGAAGGAGGCGGAAAGTGAACCAGTCCGTGTATGTGCTGCCTCCTGCCTCCTAATGCTACAATCTGCTTGAGTATTTTCACTGCCATCTGTCAGCAGTTCTAAAATATGTGGCCTTATTCTGTCCTGTTCCCTGTGTTTACATCTGGTTAACAAGATTCAGCCAGGGAGGTAAGCGTTGTGGAAGGTAGCTGGCAGCAGGTCTGATGGTCCTCTCAAGCAGCATTTTGTACTTAGCCTTTGCTACCCCTGTTTATGTTTTTAAAACGTGTATGGAGCACCTCCCATCTATCCAGAACTTGACATAACAGTATCTTATTTAAGGCTTACTTGAAGTTCACAGAGTAGATTAGGACTTTTTGGTGGCAAGGGATAGAAACCACAACTCAAACTTGCCTTAAGAATAAACAAGGTGTTTTGTTTATTGGCTCCTTTAACTGAAAAGTCCAGAGGTAAAGTCCAGAGGTAGTGGCTTCAGGCAGAGCTGTACTCACCACTCGCACGATCCCCATCGGGGGGGGGGGGGTCTCTGTGGGTTCACACACAGGTTTTCTTTCCACTAGACCCCCATCCCCACCCCATGGAAATTATTCTGTCTTTCCCAATGGTCCCAGCAAAAGAACTTGGATTCTGTGTCCAGCCCTGACCTAGTCTGAGTGGCCAGGAGTTTGGGAGGCTCTGATTGGTCAAGTCTGGATCATGGGCCCAACCTGAGAGTTGGGGGTTGGGTCAGGTCCAGGACACTGAAGGACTAGGCACAGCGGGTGTTATGGTCTTACAAGATGCTCTTCAGGGTAGTGTTGGCAAGAGGGGGTTAAAAACTGCCCTCTAGGGGCAGTGCCGGTGGCTCAGTGGGTAGGGCACCGTCCCCATATGCCGGAGGTGGCGGGTTCCAACCCGAGCCAAAAACTGCAAAAAAAAAAAAAACAAAAAACTGCCCTCTAGAGACCATGGTTGGGTGACCCACAAGTGTCACAGCCCAGACTCTACCCGACTGATTTCAAAGGCCTTACCATTCTTGTTATTCAGAACAGGGATGCTCAGCTCCCACCACACATCAGAATCACGACAGAAATGGGTTTTTAAAAAATACCCATGCCTGGGTCCTGCTCTCAGAGCAAAGAAATCCAATGCTTGGGGGTGAGGCGTGAGCATGGATACTTTCTGAAGCTCCCTGGGTGACAGGTGACAATGCATTGCACAGCCAGAGGCGACAGCCAGTGGATCAGGATTACTCCTCTCTCCTATGATAGGCTGTAGGCCACTTAGTGTTACAAGCTTGGTCACTGTCACCTAAGACATGACCCAGACAATGTAGATAACTCCAGGGCATGACCACCGGGTGCCTGGGAGAAATGGTTTGGCATCAGGAGATCTGGGTGTGACCTTGCATGAATCAAATAACTGGTGTTGCCTGGACTGCATGGCAGGAAGGGAGCTAGAGGTGAATCCAGGCTGCTGCTGGTGGAAGGCAGGGTTCCCGTTTGCAGCTGGGCAGGCCAAGCTCCCCTTTCTCACCTTGAGCATCCCTAGCTGTCACACATAAATTAATTTAGCAAGTGCCTAGTTGGCAATGCACACTTCAGGAGGGTGAGAAACAGCACTGTCCCAGGTGAGTGGCACTCTTCCCTTCTGCTACAAGGCAGCCCAGCCACAACTGCGAGCTTTTGTGCAAAAACACCTGGGCCTCCTGGCCATGAAAGTCACTTCTCTGTCTTGTAAGACAGCGTGAAAAAAGTACAAAACATAGCTATTGGAGGTTATTCTCATTCTCCGTGATCAGGAAGGCCCCAGTCACATCCACTGCGGACCCAGGGAGCTTCTGCATTTCTTCTTGCACGCACGCTTCCTCCCCACCTGCTTCTCCACTCTGCTGTGGTGGAAAGGGAACCAGCGCTGTTATCTGCCAGGTGATGTCTCTACAGAGGGGCAGACTGAGACTACAGGAGGCCAAAAGACTTGCTAAGGTCACAAGGGAGCTGACTCCTGGCACTGAGAACCAAGTGCTCAGCTTTCCTGAAGCCAAATGACTTGCTGTCTGCCCAGTCTGACATTTACCGTTCCTTGACATTCCACAGACCTGCTCTTCTCCCCACCACCCACACCCACTATTCTAGAAGTACACTTTGGTCCCTTTGTGTCCTATCTCTGGGACACAGAACAAGAGCCTCAAAATCACACGTGTGCCCCACTCAGGGCTGCTGCCCAGTGTGACTTTACAATAGATGACTTCACCACATCTGTCTGGTTTTCAGCAAGATCTTTTATTTATCTTCTGATCCCCAACCATGTCACATGAATACAGGTAGCCTGGTACCTGTGTGGGCTGTTGGTTTTGTAAACGTTGAGCAGTCAGGATGTATAGAAATCATGCACCTCGGTGATTCTTTAACAAGATAATTTGTAGAAAAACTTCAGCTGTATTTGAAACTTCTGCCTTTTCCTACATTCTAATCACTGAAAAATACCTGTGTAGACATGTTCAATTGTACATTTGCCCATAACTACCTAGTGCATTTCAGATTGGACGTCAGACAGTTGTACCCAGAAGCTGCTGGTTTCCATTCTGATGGAAACATTGGGTCTGTACCTGGGACTAGGAATGTTCCAGACTACTCCTTGGCGTTACGAGTATAAATCTGATACTGCCAACACGTTATTCCAAAAAAGGCATCTCTAATGTGGCTGGCTGGCTACACGGTCACATAAGCAGTTAAAGGCTGAGTGCCTGAAACTGGCCTCCAGAGCCTTTCTCTTTGGGAAGGGATCTGCACGTTCTTCACAGGAGACCAAAAAGCCAGCACGGTGACCATGGGTCCTTTGGGTCTGTGGGTCTTCCCTGTGTCCTTGCTCACACTGGCTTGGTTCACTATCACTCCATGCACACCTTTGTGCAGTGACAAAGACATAGGGTCGACTCTTGTACTATCTCCATATCTAGTGTTTGAACATTTATGTACAGACAAATAAATGATAAAAACCATAGGCTACAGAACTCCAAAGCAAAACAGACACTTTGGTCAGGTGTTTTGATTCCAGTTTTGCCAAAGAAGGGCTTTCCCAGAATGTTGCTGCAGGAGGGAGGTCTTATCCCACCGCAGCTCTTACCAGCCAACCCGGTGGTCTTACCGTTCATCACCACAGATTGAAAACAACTAAAACTGGGAATTTTCCAGGCCTAGTTTGGCAGTAGGGCTTCTGTAGGCAGTGAGGTAAGTGGATTACACATTTCGTGGCTGATCTGTGTAAGCTACAGCTTGGTTCTTGGGGACACCAGCTTCTGCTTTGTAGAAAAGCTGAGTTTTAAGGACAGTCTCCAGTCCCACTGGCCAAACGCTGTTGCCATCAGGGACCTGACAGGGGTTTGGGTGAGGTGAGTGATGGTGACAGTCTCCCTGGGCCCAGATGCTATGAACCACCCTGACTGTGTCCGGCAGTCTCTCCACTAGTCACTGAAGCCGGTCAGTGTGGGGGCTGCAGACTTTCCCCCTGCCCTGAAGCGGGTGAAGGGTCCCCTGTGTGCCAACATCAGAGGCCAAGTTCTCCAGTTTTTTGGTTTGCAGTTTTTAGGTTTTTTTTTTTCTTTTAAGATGACCACAAGAAATTCTACATTATCACATTCAGACAAATAGCCATTTGGTTACTCTATTTCAGAGCACTAAAGAAAAATAAGTAGCAAAGTAACACAGACTAACGGGGGTACTGAGTCTTTGATCACAGAGTCAAAAGAATGCACTATTAGGCCAGAAAGAAATCCCAAAAGCAAATGGTTGGAAGGAGAACAACAACAACAACAACAACAACAAAACCCTAAGGAAATAGAAGCTGAGAAGTTTCCATTTACAATAACCAAAGGAAAGAGGGACCCAACACGATATAAAAATCCCAAGTAAGAGCTTTCCACTGAGGCAGGTTTCTGAGTGTGGAATCTAACACGGGTGGAGGCTGGATGGTAGCACAGTCTGCCCAGCTCACCTGGCCCCTCTTGCCCTGATTTTGACATGGGAAACATTCTCATCGTCCAGGAGCAAAGATGAAGTCAAGGGCCTGCCGTTCTGCTGCTGCGACGTTTGGATGCCACAAATCCACCATGAAAACCACCCGTGGGCCATCCTCTGCTGAACCTGGAGGGAAGGAGGGGGCGAGAGGAGAAGTTCAAACTGCCCCAGAGCCAGGACCCAGGCAGAGCCAGACCCTCCATGGACAGCTGTGGGGCAGGGGTCCATCCTGTTCCTCGGCCCAGATCAGGAGACCCTTCTTTTTGGTCCAGAATATAATATGGTTTCATGATGTTCTGAGCAGGGTAGATAAAAGGACATGGGGAGGCAGAGGGAAGAGTTACTAGGCAGGGGACAGAGGAGCTTTCAGGGCAATAAAACTATGCTGTACGGCACTCACGGTAGGCACAGGGCATCACACATTTGTCAAAACCCACCAAGAATGAACGTTCACCAAGGATGAACGTGAATGTAAACTACAGACTTCAGCAATAATGTGTCAATACTAGCTTATCAACTGTGAACAACAGGGGAAAATGTGTGTGTATGTATGCAGTGTAGTGATGTGAAGGGGCCTGCTTAGTATTTTCAGCTAAATTTTTCCTAAAACCTAAAGCTGCTCTAAAAAATAAAGTCTATTAATTGGAAAAAAAAAAGAAAAAGGAAGTGGGGAAGGCAGCCACTTACCTTCATGGAACGCGGTGTGCAGGAAAGAGTCGTCAAAGAGGAGGCAGCGACCTTCTGCCCAACACTGGGGCTCTCCCCCTACCACCAGCTCACAACCATTTGGAGTTTTCAGACCTCGAGGTAAAACCAGAGAAAAGAGAGTGAAGGCTGACAGGACTCGAGGCTGGCCAGGAGGGGGAGGGTGGGCTGCTGTGGAGACAGCCTTTTACCTCTAATGCACCTGACCTTCTGCCTCACCTCTCTGGAGCCCATGCTATGGTCTGAATGTCTGTGTCACTGCAAAATCCATATGTTGAAACCTAAACCCCAAGATGATGGTGTGGGGGGGCCCTTCGGCATGATCACGTTGTGAAGGTGGAGTGCTGATGAATGGGAGCAGGTGCCCTCATAAAGGAAGACCAAGGGCCCTTGTTCACCTCCTGCCATGTAGGACATAGTGGGAAGGCGCCGTCTATGCACCAGAAGCAGGTCCTCGCCAGACACAGAATGTGCTGGCACCCTGATCCTGGACTCACTGTGCTCTTGGCAAAAACTTACTCCTTCATTCTGGGTCATGGACTCCTTTGACTAAAGCCACAGACTGAGGCTTGAACTATACACTTTAGAGTCTCCTGAACTCAAACTATGGGCTCCCCAGATATCAAGGGAGGCTGTATTTGGAAGCCTGCCTTGCCCAGGGCCTATTTCAGTTCTGATTAAAGACAGTAAGCCAAACACTTGAAATGCCAGTGTTGAGCCCAGACTAGGGTGCCATAACCCAGGAGAGGGTCCAATTGGACCATTCCTTCATATGCCTTTCACGTCCCCATTTCCAACCCAAAGGTCTGCAGAAATGCTTAGCCCCTGGCACTACCTCGATGTCCACACTGAAGGCACCAGCATGGCTATCTAATGATTTCAGAAGGGATGGGGTCAGCCCAACAGCTCTCAGGAAGGATAATCCAGGAAGAAGTAGAGCCCTGGAAAAGGGGTTGGGACAGTGGTGGTCTCACTGTGACAGCAATGACCCTGGGCAAGTAGGCATTCTCCCTCTGATCTAATGTCCTTTATGACAAAATGAAATGGCTTTCTTTCTAGCAGCCAGAGTATCTTAATGCATTCCTTGAACCAGAAATAATGGCTCCAGGAAGCATGTACAGAGTAATAATTCAGATAAAGAGGAGCGGGAAGGACGGAGGATGTGGGGACAGACAACTGGCTCCTTCCCTGGATATGCTGTGTGACTTTGGGCAAGGTATTCAACCTCTCTGAGCCATACCCTTCTCATCTATCAAAAGGGGAAGTTAGCATATTTACCCTTCCAGGGCTGCTATGCAACCTTTATCCTTATAACCAATAACTGAAGGCTTAACTGTATACAGGTCTGTGCTAAATAAACACTTTTCCCTTACTTTACCCATTTTGCACATGGAGCAACTGAGAAGTTAAGTGATCTGCTAAAAAGTTACTACACAGTTCTTCCTGAGCTGAGTCTGGCTGGCTCCAAAGTACAGACTCTTGTAAAACTGAAATGCTAGTTACTACACTATCAGCAATGTTATTAAAGTGATGGCTAATTCTCTTGTAGTTGGTATGTTTTAATTCTCAGTCGCACGTTTCATTAACTAAGTCCATCCTGACTGGAGCAGTGATTTCCCTGCTGAGGTTCATAACAGCTGGAGGTTATACAAGCGCTCAGGCTGCACTTACTGGCCTGGGGGGAGGGCTGCACAGGCCATGTCTGCCTTTTGTGTATGGGTCAAGTGGAGAAGGCCTTTAGGAATGGGTAATCTCTGTGGGGACAGCCACCCCAGGGGTTTCAGAAAGAAGTTCCCCTTTCTCTGGCTAAATGATTCATTGCCAAGTGCCATGGTACAAAAGAAAAATGGCCTGGCTTGCTGGCTTGATACCCCCTGCTGCCTGCACCTCACTTCCCCTCCTCTTTCTGCACTAGCCTTCCAACAACTCACCATTCCTGCCTACTTTCCGCAAACCAGCTTAGCTGGCAGAAATGATCAATATTTCCCCAAACAGGGCATTCGGTGGCTCTTGGGGATAAAAACAGGACTTGCACATGGCCTCAGACTGTCCCCCACATGTCCCAGGCTCCTCTATGGCTCAGGGCTTGCTGCTCTGCCCCTACCAAGCCCTGAAGGAAGCAGGAAGAGCTCTGTCCACCGGGACCCCCACTTCAGGAGGCTGGTGACCAGCACTCAGCATGGGCAAGGTGAATATGAGCTGCTCCACCAGCACCACCCAACCAGGCTGCCTGGAAATCTGACGACATACACATAAAAGAAAAACAAGAATCCAATTGTGCTTATTTACCCAGAATTTGCTGAACACACTCATGCATTTTCATGTGGTATCTGCCTCCTGGGAACATCTGCCTGGTGAGTTTGTTTTCTGAAAGTTTGTGGCATCTGAACAGCTACCTCCACGCACAATGCTAGGGGCAATGGGTGGGCTTGGGGTTGCCCTGTGAAATCAGGACTGGGTGACACCACTTCCAGAGGCAGCTCACAGCAGGACTCAGCAAGCGTGTCCCCAACAAATGGGCTGTGTAAATGAAGGGCAGTGGCTGGGGTTTCAGAGGTCCACAGAGACAGTTCCATCAGCCACAGCTCAGACAGAAGGCAGAGGAAGAAGAGAAAGTGTTGGCATTTCAACAGCACAGATCTATGTATGTGTGTGTGTGTGTGTGTTTTCACAGCCAAAGTCACAGAAGCCTAAAGAGCACACAGTTTAGAACCGCAGGTGCCTCTACCTTCAGCCAGGTAAATGGCCAAGGTGTGGCCACCAGGTATTTATCTGCCAGGCTTATTCAGCTTCTGACCTCTTCTCTGAACTCCCTTTGTCAACATGCAAGGTCACATGACATGTTAATGTGGGCATGCTACCGAAAAGAGGGAAACACTGAGAAAAGCCAACCAGGGTGCTTGCCGTGGCTGTAGAGAACAAGCCACATTGCAGTGGGACATTTTCCAAGGTTTCCTGCCGTCCCAGAGAGCACAGAGAGCCTGCTTTTTCTGGCAAGTACCTAGCTGGGACAGGAGGAGAATGGCAGGCCACAGAGAGGGCCTGTGTGAGCGTGTTGTACACACACACACATGTGGGTATGGAGATTGTATAGCTGCATAACAGGCATTAACCCACAGGAAGTAAACCCTAGCTTTTCTTACCCTCAGCCCTTTCTACCCAGCACACCTGCCTGGAATTCTACTATAATGAAACTCAAATGTCCTTCCCTGTTATTCTGAAGCTTTAAAAAACCACATAAAGGAACACCTTTAAAAAGAAAAACATCGCTCCCCATTGCCCACAGTGCGGGTTTATTTGCCAGCCTGGATTGATGCTCTCCCTCTCTGTGGTTTGGTCTGACCCGACTGTCCACAGTCAGCCTGCATCGCTAGTCTCCCCGGTGAGTTTAGACATGGCTCCCCCAACCCCCCAGGGAAAGCCTCCCATCCTCTGCTCTATCCTGGTGGCACCCATTGATCTTGGAAGCTCAGACTTATCTCCCTTATCTCACCCTTGTTTCTGATCTCAAGAGTGCAGCTCGGTGCCTTGCTGGGAGGTTTTACTGATCAGTCGTCACTTGGACATAAGTCACCATGTGGATTAACTGACCACCCCTCTACCTGCAAAGTACTTTACATGCAATAATTTTACTCCTCAAAGCAGCCTTAGAGGTAGGTGTCATTACCTTCATTTTATTTATTTGTTTTTTATTTTTTGAGACAGAGTCTCTCTCAGTTGCTGTGGGTATAGCAACCCCAAACTCAGCCTCCTGAGGAGCTGGCACTATAGGCTCCCATCACAATGCCTAGCTAGTTTTTCTGTTTTTATTAGAGACGGGGTCTCACTTTGCTCAGGCTGGCATTACCTCCATTTTAGAGAGGAGAAAATAGAGGCCCCAAAAGTTTGAGGGCCTTGCTCAAGGGCATTCAGTAAATAGGGCAAAGCCAGGACCTGAGTCCAGCTCTGTTTGTTTCCAAAGCCCATCCATTTCCACTGTTGCCTGAGGGTAGAGACCATGTCTTAGGGATCATTTTTCACACCATCCAGTGGTCACAATATGTGATCATAAGAGCTACTGGCTACCATTTATCAAACGCTGTCACATGCCAGGCACTGTGCCAAGTGGCCACGTAAGATGCTACTTATTTAATCCTCTCACTAATCCTGTAGAGTAAGCACTATCTCCCCAGTTTTACAGATGATGAACCGAAGCACAGAGGGACTTGGGTCACCTGCCCAAAGTCTCAGGTCACATCCCCCAGAGCCTCCACCCTGTCCTGCCTTCACTTTTAAAATACCTATCATGTCAGCTTCTCTAATCATTTCTTCTTTTTTAAGCAGTGAAGTTCTCTGTCCAAACTATGTGTTACTCAGAATCCCCAGAGAGCAGAAGCAGGACTGCTGTGGGTGACAGGGGGTGAGACTTGGGGCTCCCACCCCAGGCTCCTCCACAGAACGTGATTATGAAATCTCTGCTCCAGCCTTTACACCTGGCGCCACTATCTGCTCTTCCTTCTCCACCTTCTGCAGCTGAGGCAGTGACATAAACTTCTTAAAGCTGGACATTGCTAAGGCTATCTCAGCACACTGTAGTCTGGGATGCTAACCCGTGAAGCCAAGCAACTAACCTTTTAGCACCACTCACCAGAAATAAGGCACTCTGGGGAACAAATATTTCAATTTACCAAGTAGATTTAAGCTTACATATCCTCAACCTATGTTGCCCCCTGTGGGAATAATACTTTGCAATACACATGATCTGATTAGATTCTCAGAATAACTCAGTAGAGGGTGATCTTTTGGTCTTCACTTTCCAAATGAAGAAATTGAGGCTCAGAGAGGTAAAATGACTTGCCCAAAGTAAAATGACTTGCCCAAAGAAATTGAGGCTCAGAGAGTAAAATGACTTGGCACAGGATGCAATGGCAGTCTAACTCTGGACTCTTATTTGCAAAACCACTGCCATGCATACAATACACATTTTACCAATTATCTTAGAATAAAATAAATTTAACACCAAGTATCCTTTCATCCCTGATCATCCCACAGGCACTCAGTATCTTTCACAGTCTCCTAGATGTCATTAGGAACCTCAGTAATCATTTTAATAGTCTTTGAGAGCTACCCTGTCCCAAACAGTAGCCACTAGCCATACGTGGCTACTGGAATTTAAATTAAAAATTGAGTCCTTCAGTTGCAGGAGCCACATGTCAAGCACTTAATAGTCACATGTGGCTAGTGGCTACGAAATTGGACAGTGAAGATGGAGAACATTTCCATCACTGCAGAAAGTCCTTCTGGACAGAGCTTCTGTTAGAAATTAGGTTTACACTGATCATAAGATTCTCTTTGACTCAATCTCTGCTGTCAAAATAGCTTACATGCAATTCACCAATTTCTGATGAAAGTACAGTGAAGAACGTGAAAAGGCACAATTCTGGCAACTTGAGCTTCTGGGATGTTCTGATTCTTACAAGTCAGAGAGAATGTACTTAGACTCACACATGCCCGGAGACCCCATCCCTGCAACATACCTAAATGGCATCTGATGCGGATGTTGGTGGGTCCATAGTGCTCCGTTATCACAGTCCCAGGGCTCAGCACAGAGATGCACGCATTCCCAAAAACATTATTCCCAATACAGGTCCGAAGACTTCCGAGCAAGCGGTACGTCCGTGGGCACTTCCTACAGTTCCTGGGAACGCACACTCCCTGATTGACCAGGTAATAGGTGAACCACTCCCCGCTGGGGGTACTGTTCATTTTCCAGCCCTGGGGGAGGCTGCAGTTTGAGAAAGCTTTGTAGAGGGTCTCAAACTCACACAGGATGGTCTGGAAGTTCCTTTCCAGCAGTTCCACGTCATGTTTCTGTGCATCCCGGGAGAAATATGGTGTGGTGGGGAGGTCAGGAAGGAAGAAGACCTCAGGCTTTTGGATAGAGGGCCGGCTGTTGAGGTAGCGGCCCTGCTCTCGGATCCCCTTGTGGATGCGGCCCATGCCGGACCAGGAGTAGCGCTTGGCGTACTCCTGCAGGTTGTGGTAGAGTTTCTGATTGAGGCCCTCGTTGTGGGTGCAGCGCACACACTCGGGGGACTGGCAGTACACGTAGCCATTCTGCAGCCCGTTAGCATCGGCGGCCTGCATGAGGGAGTTGACGGAGACGTAGGGCCGGGGCTGCTCCCTGCCCACGTGATAACAGTACCACACAAACAGGACCAGCAGGCAGGCCACGGTGACCACGGCGGTGGCGTCGCAGTCCCGCACTGACTGGATGCCGGTGGCGATGCAGTCCCTCAGGCCATCCAGTGACCAGCTCCAGGCCACCAGCCACTCGAGTGACATCTTGGGGGAATTGTTACTAGGAGTGTGAAGCAAGGTCAATCAGTTCTCGGGGTTCTTGAGGGCACCCACACCACGACGGTTACTGCCAGGGGTAAGGAGTGGCTGGAGCAGGGGGAGGCATGGCTGCCACCAGTCCTCAGATCCTGCCAAGGGCGGCATTGGTGAGAGAGGAGGTGGCTGGAGAGGGGCCCACCACTCCACTCCCAGCAAAAGTCACTGTGGTGGGGATTAAGGAGCTGGTTTTTGTCGCATTAACAAGCGGCCTTGGTCCCTTTGAGTTTTGGGGAAGTCCAAACCTGGGATGAAAACAAAGCAGCATAAATTTTACACCTGGAAAGTCCTCCATTGAAATGTAAAGCCTCAGTTCATTTTGTAAGATCCCTGCTGGTAAGGGACACACTGTCATTTTGTGTCTTGTCTCCAGTCTACTGCCCCGCCATTTTCCTGCATCAAGCACTGTTGGATAATCCCAGCAGTGCCATCTATTTTGTGCCATCCATAGGAAGTGTTATTATTCCCATTTTATAGATGAGAAAACTGAGGCTCAGAGGAGTCATATAATTCACTAACGTCACACAGCCAGAGCAAGGGCACAAACCCCACCTGACTTCAAAGCCTATGTTTCTCCATTTTGCTGTACTATTTCATATTTAATTAACGTTTATACGACTTCAATTTTTGTATCTTTTGTTAACAAGAATTCTATATTGAAAAGCATCTTAAAAATGGCAAAAGAACTTTAAAATGGCATGTTCTCCATTTTATTTTCTCTTTTGAAGGATTTCATTCTTCTTATTTAATCGCTCTTGACCTTCTCACAGGGGAAACACTCATACCACAAGATGGAAAAGGAAGTGGGCACTCTGGGGTCACATCTGTGGCAGACACAGAATTGTCTGTCTACATGTTGGAAACTACTGGCCGCACCAATGCAGACAGAGAGGACAGAAAAGTCCTTCCAGGAGTCTGACTCAGTGTCCCACAACTGATGGCCTCCCCCAAACAGCCAGAAGTGCTTTGCCACTTACCTGGCGACCTAGAACCTTTCATCCTAGTGACCTAAAAGAAGGAGAGCTCAACTGTCCTGCTATTCAAGCCTATATAATCCTGACTGTGTTTCCCAGGGTTCTCTGAAACCTTTTGTCCATACTGCTTTTTCTACTCTGATGAGAACAGCCAGGTCTCTGTCTTGACAGGTCTAATAAGAGTCCTTCACCTCAAGGGACACAATTCAGAACACTCATTTTATAGTCACCTCAACTAAAAAAAAAAAAAAGAAACACTGGGAAAGCTAGACATTCCTCTTTTCCTGGGGACTAAATTTTTCTTGAAAATTCTTGCAGCTTAGCAGAAAAGAGCCCAAACTAGAGATGGGTGACCTGAGTATTAATCCCAAACTGGGCAGTTCATTTCCCCAGGTCTCAGTTTCCTTATCCATTAAGTGGTGCTCATGTTTATCTCACTAGATGAAGATGAACGATGACAGAGATGAAGCACTCATGATCGGGTCACTGTGAGCACTAACACATGCGTGACTGCTAGGACATGTAGCATCCATACTGATCAGTCAGCAAACCAAAGCCAGGGCATGGGAGAAGGATCCCAGCAGCTCAGGGTAAATCCTGGACACTCAGCTGCCTCTTATCTCCGGTGATTTTTCTCCTCCCCAGATTTGCTAAGTGAAAAACAAAAGGGAAACTTTAGGTGCTCATTAACTGCCTACTTGCTTCTTCCCAGTTTCAGTCGAATAAAGCATCACTTGACTATAATGTTTAGTAAGTCAAAAACACACATGCTGAATATTCATGGAATTTTTTTATGCTTCTAGGAAAAATACAAGAGCGGGGAGGTTAGGAGCTACATTTTTTTCTCACACATTTTCAATTTCTTCACAGACTCAGGAGAAGAATCTGAAAAGGAAAGGCTGGGACCCACTGTCTGAGGGGTGACTCCTCAAACCCCCTGGTTCTCTCTTAGTTATATCATAAACTGGCAGCTGTTTCCTGTTTAGGAAAAGGGAAGAAAATCTGGGTGAAAGGTGTTTTATTTGCAGGCAGTCTCCCAAACAGAGCCCCAGAGTGCCTGAAATTCAGTGTGAAACTGTCATCTGTGTGATCACAAACACTTTTACTAAAAGGATTTCCTTTATCACTGAACTAAACTCCTAATTGGAACTTTTAAATTCAGTCTCTCCAGAGGACAGGTTTATCTTAAACACTCTAAGAGTGAGATGGTGATAATTTACGAAGCACCTGTCCCATCAGCCATGCTAATCACTAAACTTTAAGTCAAACCAAAATGCAAACCAAGGAAACAGGACAAATGAGAAGGAAACCTCTCCATTGGACACCCCCTGTTGCTGACCCCCTCCTCACGGAAGCCTCAATCTATGAAAGGCCAGCCATGAGCTCTCCCTAAGGCTGAGCTATAAGCAAACGGCGGAAGATCTTGATCTCTGAATCCCAACTTCTCAAAAGATTATAATAGCACTAAGAGCTGAAGTTAGGACTTTTCATATATGTCACTTTTAATCAAAACATGCCGGCAGGGCCCTGCACCCAGAAGTGGATTTACAAGCTCACAGAAAAACTGTGACAATAAAAGAAATAATCACATTTGTAGAACAAATGTATTCAGTGCTGCTTCAAACATGACCCTCACAGGCACCCAGTGACAATTCCCCATCCCCCCAAGAAGAGAGAATGGATTTGCTTCCCCCTTATCTCAGTGACCATAGTAACTTCCAGCTTCCTTCATGCATCTGTTCATTTTCATCTGTGTCATTCCAGTCCTCATCAGGAATGGGGGCATCTCACTGCAGCTCTGCACTTTAATAATATGCAATCACAGATCTTAAAGGTCAGCTGGGTTTGGGAATAGGGTCCAAATTCATGGCTAGTTGGTAAGTAAGTCCAATCAAATGTAACTTGTGACTCAATGAAGTGGGAGACACTCTCAGGCCTAACTCACTATACCTAATTCAGATTAACAGTCCTAGAGGATGCCCAGTGCTAAAAAGCTTCAGGTCATTCTCAGGATGAAGGCAGGTCACCCAAGGAGCCCCCCAGGTCGCAGCACAGGACTAGGTAAGGTGTGTGATGCAAGTCACCGGCTCCACTCAGGAGCCAGAAAGCTGCCTTGGGGTCAGCCCTTCCCTGAAGCACACCTGGGAACGCACTGTCCTCACGCTCTCAGACAGCTTTTACAGCAGCCATCCGTGGAGAGTGGCAAAGAGGGGAGGGCAGAGGGTGGGTTCACATAGATGGAGGGAGATGGGACGATGGAAAGGGGAGTGTTGCCAGGAAAAGTGGGCGATGAGCTACAGATCAGGGAAGGGGGTTATGGCGTGTTATACAGCTCACTGGACAAGAGAGGAGGGTCACCACGGAAAATATGGGAAGTGGGTGATGCTGAGGGCTGGGGTTGCGGAAGAGGAGGCGAGCAAAAGGGTCACAAGGGAGGAGGTAATGGGGGAGGGGACCGTGACAGGGCGGCGGGGGTGGGGAGAGAAAAAATGGGGGGTTGCAAGTACGAGGGTGATGCCCGGCCCGGGTCGCGAACACGGCCAAGGCGGCAGGGCTCAGCACGCAGCGAATGCTCAGCTGCAGGGCCCCTCGGCAGGGCCAGGATGCGGGGCGCAGGCGGGTGCCGGCGTCCCGGAGCATCCTCGGCGGAGCCGGCGGCGCCGGGCGGGGAAGACCGCGGGCCTGCAGCCTCCCGGCTCCCGCCTTCAAGCCCCCTCCAGGGGTCGGCTCGGCCGCTCCGCCCTCCCGCCCCGGCAGCCCCCCGGTAGACGCCGCTTACCTGCGCCCTGGCACGCGGGCGGCGGGGGCGGCTGCTAGGACCGAAGCGACGCCGCCGCCCGAGGGCGCGGACGCCCCCTGTTCGAGTCTTGTAGCTACCGCCCGGCCGTTTCCCGGCCCACGCTGCTGCAGCCCGAGCCCGAGCCCCAGCCCGAGCTGAGCCGGTGGCCTCGCCGGTGCCGACGCCGAGCTGCGCTCCGCGGGGCCAGGAGGACCACAACTCCCACAATGCCACGCGCGGCCGGGCCTCCGGGGGGCGGGGCGCGGGGGCCGACGTGGCGGGGCCGCGGGACGCCCCTACCCCCCCACCCCCGCATTCTCTGCGGAGTGGAAGGCTCGGTCCGGCAGCGCTCTGCCCGCCCCCCACTGGAGAGTTCTGGCCCTGGTGCCCTAAGACGTGCCGCCCTCCCAGTCCGCTCAGCAGTTATTGAACCGGAGAGGCATTGTTTGATTTGCTCTGTGTCTCTCTCTGCTTTCCCTCCCTTTGTCTCTGTCCCTCTGCCTTCCGCGTGTCTTCCTTTCCTTCTCTTTCACTTTCCCCCCCTCACTGCCTCTCGCACGAGCGCCCTTCCTTCTTTTATTCATTGACTCAACAGACATTTCTGAGGCCCCTGAGACTCTTGGAATGAAATCGCGAAATCAAACAGGATCCTTAGTCTCTAGGAAAACTCCTTCGCTCAGTACAAATCATCGGCCCACCCCTGTGCCTAGGCGTGTGCGCTGTGCTGAGCCTGCCGCGTGAGCGTGGCCGCTGCCCTCGGGGAGCCACGCTCCAGCCAGGGGACAAGTAATGCTCAAGTCATCGCGGGTCTGACTCTGCCCCCAACCACCCCACTGGGCAGAGTGCTAGGAAGGGAAAGCCCGGGAGTGCGACCTGATAAGGTGGAGAAGGAGGCCCTAGGGAGGCGGGTCAGAGGAAGTGATCCTGGGGGAGACAAATGGGATGTGTTGGGGCACCAGGGGCACTATGCATGGGCGGGGTCCAGGGGACACAGTGGGATGGCTTGCCACAATCTTTCCCTATCCCAGACCCACCTCTTCTATGTCCTAGAATTCATCTCTATCATGGCCCCAGAATCCCCCCTCATTTCTGTCCCTGAATTCACCGGGTCCCTGACCGAAGAACATGCCTCTATTGTGAAGAGTCAGTCTCCTCTCTGTCCTAGAACCCACCTCTGCCATGTCCCAGAACCCGCCTCTATAATGTCCCAGGACCCACTTCTTCCATGTCCCCTTCCACCTCCGAAGTGCATTTGAGTTGATCAATAAACGAACGAAGGGTGCTAGAGTGAGAGGAAGGGGGCAGGAGTGAAAGAGAGCCAACTTCTTGCCATGTCCCAGAATCTACCTTGTATCTCTCCCAGAATTCACCTCTTCCATGTTAGAATCTATCTCAAATCTGTCATTTCTCTCCTTTTTTCCAGCTCCAAAGGAAGAATATTTTTTTCTTTTATTCCACTAAAATAAACTCAAACGTTGGGGAACCATAAAATGCTTACAGATTTGCTCAGATCAGCACAAGCATCAGATTTAGAAACATTACATAGGACAACTTTCTTTTCTTTCTTTTTTTGCAGTTTTTGGCTGGGGCTGGGCTTGAACCCACCACCTCTGGCGTATGGGGCTGGCACCCTACCCGTTTGAGCCACAGGAGCTGCCCCATAGGACAACTTTCTTCACAGTCAGCCTGAGCTGTTGAGCCTAGGTAGGGTGGAGAGGGTGGCAGTGGCTGTTTGACCTGTCTCATTTTCAGAAAGTTTCTCAAATTTAGACTTCTCCAAAGGCATTTTTATATTCAATCACAGTATCACCCTGGCAGGGTTGGAAAAAATACATGTTTTGTGTGGTTATAAATGTGTGTTCAGTTCTTGAACCACACTGTAATACATTGTGAATTAATATTGTCTATTAATCCCATAATTATCTTTGACCAGTGCATTTATATAATATCTATAGATCACTGCTCTGTATTTGTTAAGAGTATTTATTTGTTCAGTGGCAAAATTACCATACAATTTTGTTAACCCTGCTTGCACTTTCTTCATCTTTTTTAATTTGTTGGGAATGAAAAGGAAATGGACCTCTGGACCTCTGTCTACCCTGGAGACAGAGGGAGACCCGAGTAGGTGAGTTCTGCCAGAAAAGGGTATTCAGGCCTTCCAGAGGGGCTTTGGGTGAGAGCTTCAGATAAACTGTCACTGTGCTAATGGAGGGAGGAGAGGAGGACCAAGTACTTCTAAATTGCCTGCCTTCAGCTTGGCTGCCACCTGCATTCTCCTGCTCTCACTGTCTTCTTCAGGGCAGTTATTTCCGACACACTCTGAGCCTGCACAACCTATCATTATACCATCTCTTACAATCAGAGGGTCCACCCAATTCCTTCCTCCTACGTAGAGATGAAGTCACCAGGGGCCCAGAGAGAAGACATGCCTTGCTCAATCAAGGACCCAGCAAGTCAGTGGCGAATGTGTAGATTCTTCAGGAAATGCTTGACTGGTGCATTAAAGAAACTGGTATGGTCACTATGAGAGACATTTTGGTAGTTATTTGTTAAAACAACAACAAATGTGTATGCACTAAGAACCAATAATTTCACTACACTATATTTACCCTACAGACATTCTAGGGTAGATAAAGGAATACTTGAGTTTTCATCTTATATAACACCGTGAAGCTCTTAAAGGGAAGAGCTAGATATATTATGTAGCAATATGGATAAAGCTCCTAAACAAATAGTAGGAAAGAAGAAAAGGAGAATTATGCTTGTATGATTTCATCTACATAACACACAGATACATACATGTGGATATACATATATTTATAGAAGAGCAGGGTAGGTAAGCACTGGAAGAATACATTCATACTTTCTCCTATTTTAAGCTTAAAATATTACATGTTTATAAATGCAAAGAATATCCCTCAGAGGAAGCACACTAAATTCATAAGCATTGTAACTTCAGGGGAGGCCAAAAAGGAACAGTTTTTTGCAATGTTTTGATTTAATTTTATATTTTTAAAAGTATTTAAATATTTTAATACACAAATAGGACAAATGAGTTACTAGCACTTTCTACCTCCTCTATCCCCAACCACCTGGTTTTCTTTCCTTAAGACATTATAACCAGTTATAATAATGTTATAATATTATAACCATTATAACAAATTTCTTATATTTTTTTCTGGAGTGTGCTATACATTTGTATATGTGCACGTGTAGTTGCACATAAGTTCACACAAGTTCTTTTATAATAACTTTTATAAAAGAAATATTAGTATGTTATTTGTGATATTAAAATGGATATTTTAAATGGGAGAATTTTTTTTTTTTCCTTTGAGACAGAGTCTCACACTGTCACTCTCAGTAGAGTGCTATGGCATCACAGCTCACAGCAACCTCAAACTCTTGGGTATAAGCAATTCTCTTGCCTCAGCCTCCCAAGTAGCTGGGACTACAGGTGCCCAACACAATGTCTGGCTATTTTTTGGTTGCTCTCACCCATTGTCGTTTAGCAGGCCTGGGCCAGGCTCAAACCCACCAGCTTTGGTGTATGTGGCTGGCGTTCTACTCACTGGGCTACAGGCGCTGAGCCAGGGGAGAAACTTTTTAATTACATTAAAATATTTTTTAAGTGTGAAGAGTTGAGCAACAGAAAAGTTTTTAACAGAATTCATCATATTAACAAAGGAAAAGAACTACACCCTCATCTTGATAAATGCAGAGAAAGCATTTGACAAAAGTCAACTAGGCATTTGTATTAAAACTCCTAGCAAACTGAGAATGTAAGAGAACTTAAAAACTTTGATAAAAGTTATCTGTCAAAACCTATCACACTACAGATTAATATTTCCAGTGAGCAAAGACACAAGAATCATTAACAACAAATTAGCAAATCAAATCCAGCAATGTTAGAAAACGTTAACATTTATATATGATGAAGAATTTGGCTTGTCTTTGTCTCCAGTTACTGGGAGATAATCTTTAAGCCTGTGGAATTTCCTAAATATGAAGGATGTTTTTGTTATTTGTGGAGGACCCCCTCAGATCCCACCTGATAATTTTATGCTAATGAGGTAACTCATGAGACTTCAGATTTTGCTAACGAGATGACTCAGGATAGGGATTGGACACACCAGAAAGATCAGACAGGTGATTAGAGCAGTGCGGAGAGAATCTTAGTTGTGCCTCAAAAATTTTAAAGATTATTAATTAAATTATTTTTGAAAGAAGTTCAAAGCATGGTAACTGTATTCTTTTTTTTTTTAACTTTTTATTTTTGATCAATATAATTTAAGTGTGCCATGAAAGTTTAATTATAGGTTCAAGTCTGCTGTGAGATAAAAAAGGGTGATAAACACTGGATTAGAGGATTGGAACTTTGAGTTAAATGATATCAACTCTCCAGGGAAGCAAGTGAGACTAGAGATTGAATTCAACCATATAGCCTATGACTCAATCAATTATACTTACACACTGAAGCTTTAATAAAAACTCTGGACACTGAAGCTTGTGGAAGCTTCCATGGTTAGCAATACTCCTTGAGTACTGTCACATTTTGATGCCTAGAGAGTAATTTGTCCTCAAGCACAATGGAAAGTTTATGCTTAGAACCTTCCCAGACTTTCTTATGAGTATCTTCTTTTGGTTGATTCTAAATTGTATACTTTGCTAATATATATAAAACTACATTATAAATGTAATGCTTTCCTGAGTTCTGTGAGTTATTTTACTAAATTATCAGACTCAGGGAGTCTTTTAGGACCCCCACATTTGTAGCCAGCTGTTATAAAGTGAGAATGGCCCTGAGGATCCCTAAACTTGCAGCTGGTATCTGAAGTAAGGGCAGCCTTATGGAGGGTAGGGCCCTCAAGAATTTGCTGTTTGGCACTCATTGCAATATCCTATGGCCAAAATCATGTAAGGCTTATTCCAGGAATGCACGGTTGGTTCAACATCAAAAATGAATTTTTGTAGTTCATCTTACTGGCAGAATTTTTAAGAAACCCTTTGATCATCTGATATATGCAGAAAAAGAATTTGACAAAATTCAACACCAATGCATGATTAAACACTCTTGGCAAAATGGGAAAAGAAATGAATTATGTTAATATGATAAGGAGAATTATGACAAATTATAAGAGTGTTTCTGAATGTGTATAAGAGTGTTGATTGTGAAACTTTTGCTTCACTTTGTGTATATTTGTGAGTGTGTGTGTGTGTGTGTGTGTGTGAGGTGTGCGCTGCACTGAGTCCCAATGTAAAATACATTTCAGAGGGGGGCGGCAGTCAACTAAGTGTGAAGCAGTCAGGTAGGTTTAAAAGCCTTTGCCCTAGAGAAGTTTTGAATGGGATACATGCACAAGAATGTTGATTGCAACATTTTGTGAAAAATTGGAGGCAGCAGACAATCATCAACAGGAAAATGCACATGTAAATTTGTACAAAGGAGTATGATACAGAAGTTAACATGCATGAGCAGGAGCTAAATGCACTTGACATGAATAAATCTCTAAAATTTGAGAAATATTGAGCTAGAACAGCAAATTTAAGATTGGTATGAGCATATATATATTTTTTTCTTCCTAGGGGAAAGTGTACATATTACTATGTATTAATAATAAAAATCTTGCAGTGTAGTTATTATTTCTGGGAAGGAAGGGATGAAGGGAGAGGAAGGAGATTTGGGAAAAGCATATAGAAGGAGTTTTAACATTTATAATATCATATTCCCTTAAAAATAAACACTTATGGAAAAGCACAGGCTTAGGGCAAAATAAAATAATTTAAAAAAATGAAAATAAAAGCAAAGCAATAACACAAAATATTAAAGTCTGATAAAGTTGAATGGTGTATAAATAAGTGTTTAGTCCTCTAATGGGAAACTAGAGAGGGGGTCAGACAAAGTGGGGTAACAAGCACATGCTCTGGTTTCCCACTGGCTTTCCTCTGATCTTATAGCTGAAATACATTTGTAAAGCACTGCCCTACAGCACCCCAAGTAAAAACTGGAAACGTTTGCTCTGGGAAACACCGACATAAACTTGAGTCAGAAATTCTAAGGAATAAGTTTGCCTAGAACATTATTTCCCTAGAAAAAATTCTGGAGAATATCCTTCCAAATAGATTTATCATATCGGATGATATAATCTGGTTGGCACATACCCAAGAGTAATTCTATCTGTCCAGAAAGCAGAGCCACGCGCACGTGTTCTAAAATGATGAATGTGCTCCAAGAACAAATCTAAATCACCTTGAGCTGATACAATAAAGTGCTGCTAACATCTATTTAGTGTTCGAACAATGAACTTCCTGCTTATCATGCAAGTAGGTAGAGCCAGACACCAGGCTGCCGTCTGGGAAGCCTGGGGAAAGCCTGCTTTAATACCTACAGAGAATATGAATTAATTAGAACCTCTTCCCAAAGCCATTCCCTGTGTCCACAACTGCCTTCCACTGGGTCACCCCACACTTATTTCACCTTCTTACCTCTATCTGGGGGGCTCTGTCATTGGGCTCTGAGAGCCTACACATCTCCTAGATGGGAAGAGAGAGAAATGAGAAACACGGCTAGGTTCCTGTAAGATCTTTGAGAAAATCAGCCTTCTACAAAACCTGGACTAGAATTCAACACCCAAAGGAACTAGATCTTGTTTTGATGACACGTTTCATTTTCTACCTTTATGAGCCTTTGTTGGTGTAACAAAGTAGTTATATGTTTCCATTTTTTGCACCCAGTTGGGGGTGATATTAAAACTGTTTAACAATCTGTACACTGTGGTGCCAACCATAAGAATGGATGATGGCTATAAAAGACAGGCCTGGCCAAGGCTTCCTGATACACATCAGCTCTTAATTACATGACGCAGAAATCTAATCTTCATGAAATTTCAGATGGGTTGCACTGAGGCCAGGAGCAGATACACCTCTCGAAGCTAGTAGGCAGATGCTTCCTTGCACTCCAGACCCACTCTCTATATTTCCAACAGAGAGGACTTGTATTACTGGTCAGCTACTTCTAAACTCTGTGACATCAAATGGGAAGACTAGCTATTTATTCATTTATTTAGTCAACACGTTTATTGAGCATATACTATGTTAAGCCCACTGAGCATATAGAAATGATTGTGTACTGATAACATGGGCATTAAATCCACTACCAAGGTATGTTTAGTTTGGCCTCCATGGGGTTTTAAAAATTGCCAACATTTAAAAATAAGGAAACTCTTAAAAATCTAGATCTTCAGGTTCTCTTGGAAAATGGCATTATCTGGCAATGACGGACCAGATTTACACAAAACAGAAAATCAGCTGGTGCATATTTTGCTGCAGTTTCCACCAGTCCCTATTGTTCTCCAACTCCTGTGATGACAGTTGCTTGTCACCATCATTGTCTGTGTTCCATGGATGAGGTGTGTGTGTATGGGGACCGGTGCATGCATGAGTGTTTATTGCAAGGAAACGTTTCTCTGCTTCCATGTCTCTGTCAAGAGTGGGAAAACAAAAACCAGACTGAGAGGGCTGAGTGATTTTTTATTAGCCTTGGCCTCTTCCCATTGTTTGTGTTAACCTGTCAAGTTCCAGAGGCACTTGAGTTTGAAGCTCCCGGAACACGACGAGGCCAAAAAATTAAAAATAAATAAAACGAACGTCTGCCTCAGGGAATTTGCAGGAGCAAGAATTAAACTTGACAACCTATGAGAATCCCCTACCTGGGACCCAGTGACAGGCAGAGGGAAGGAAAGAACAGCAAACGCGAAGGCTTAAAAGTGTGAACAAGCTGAGCACGTTCAAGGAATGGCAAGACGACTGCTGGGGCTCGGGCAGATGGAGAGCAAGTGTTGAGAGTGATGAATGTGAAGAGCCAGCTCAGACCTTTTAAGCCGTGGTAAGGAGCTTGCGCTTCGTTCTAAGTGGCATGACACAGATTCTGCTCTCCACCTCGAAGTGATCCTTCACAAGGCTTGGCTCTTCATACTCCGGGTAAGTTAGGGTGGCTGCAATGGCAGGAGAGAAGAGATTGTGGGTAAGGATTTATTTAACCTATTAGCCTCACTCACGTGCCTGGAAGTGGGGAGATGACATGCTCCCTCGTAGGTCATTTGAAGAGGCTCTACCAAAGGAGTTGGGCAGAGTTGAAGGAGACCTCATGAAGGGTACCGGGCCCCAGGCTAGTAACAAGGGGAGATGAGACCCCTTTGGGCCTGAATGAGAAAGAAAGGGAGCGGTTACCATTACCTGGAGAGAGAGATTATTTAGAGAGGGCTGTACAATTTTTTAGAGAGAGATTATTTACAGGGAGCTGTAAGGGACACAGTCTACCTGTGACAACTTCACAAAGAAGCAGCTGGGAGAAATCACTTCATTTTCCTCCTGACTTCTTCCCTCCTACCGGGTCTTCCCATGGCTGCCTCCAACTGGAAGCCAAAGAGGGAGGTTACTCGTTGATGTAGTCCAGACAGACAGCTTCCTAGAAGCTGAGAGCAGAGAGGCAGTGGGATGTCTTGGAAGGCTCATAAGGAAGATACCTGGTTCACCATCCAGGATATGGGAGAAGAAAATAGCATCCCTAGTTGGAGTGGCAGGAGTAAGACTCAGGTGCAGTAATGAACATTAGTTATCCAATTCCCCCAACTCTGGCATAGAATAACTCCTGGTTTCAGGAAGCCCAGGGATTAGTTTTGAAGATAAGCTATTCAAATATCAACTCAAGACAGTCAAGATGCAGCATGAGGCACCTTCAATTGGTTGAGGAATCCTTGGACAGATGCTCCTGGTCTGCTATTACTGGAATTTGCCACTCCTGTACAAGGCTGCCTGGGGGCATGAGTCACCCAGTCGATGTCCAAACCACTGCCTCAGCTGCACACCAGCCTGCTCCCTTACTCTCCTGCTCTTTCTGTAGTTGCGATCCAAGAGGCATTTGTTCCCTCCAGGGAGGGGCCCCAGGACCTGGCGACAGCATCCTTGCCTTGCCACCTGCCTTTGCATATTGCAGGTAGTCAGAATTGCATGGATTCCAAGGAGAAAGAAGCATGTCTAAAGGGTCCACACAGTAGAAGTTTCCTGTCCCTGGTCACATTCCTAGAGGTAATGAAGTGATAGCACTGGGTGGGCCACCACTGGGACTCACCTGATCAGTGTTACAGCCTCAGGCACAGTAAATGGACATTTAGGATGGCTCCACAGAGCAAGGCCTTTGCATTTCTCATTAATTAATTCATTCAGTTTTCATGCATCTGGGAGTTTGCTGCAGCTTGAGTCAGAGGCATTAGCGTTTAGTTCAGTTCTTCTCTTGTTTTTCTTGCCAGCTTTCTTTTTGCTGTCTTTTTGTCCATGTTTTCCCCTTGCTTATACCTGTCTCAGGTAGTAATTTATTAGCCCTGCCAGAGTCTATCTAGTTGATTCGGTGGTAGAGTGGGAGGGTGATCAGGTCACGATGTGATTGTTATAAATTCAACCTGCCAAGCTGACACATCTGACCTACCTAGAATTGAAAGGCTGTGTGCCCAAAGTTCCTCTGAGTCCTCAGCTGGTGAAGTCATCATAATTCCTGTTAACCTGAGATGCACTGTTCAGAATTTTTATCTTTACAAATTCTCACTTAATTTGGATGGAAGAAAACAGGGAGCTTTAGACTCAAAAGTAAGCTTGAATTCAGTTTTACCCATCACTGACTCTGCAGCCCCTTAGACATCGCTTGAGCTTAAGTTCTCTGCGACTCAGATGCCCGTCTGTAACAATGGGCTCTCCCCATACACTACTGTCATGTTGTCATAGCAATTAAATGAGATGATGTAAGCAAATCGGAGACACAAAGTCTGGCTTACGAGGTGGTCAGAAATTTCACTTTCTTCTCATGCTTGACTTTCGTATCTATTGAAGCACACACATCTTAACCATTTTTTATTCAAGCTGCTGGCTCCAGGATGTTGCTTAACCACAAGAAGAGTTAGCGGGAACATGAACTTTATAACTGTCCACACACTTCTCCCACCTTGTCGTTTCCTTCACTCTGTCATCTTTGACACCTCACCAAACCTTTTGTCAGGTTGTGTCATGGGAAGAGTGTGATGTGCAAAGTGCCATGTTGGTTTGGGAAGTGGTAGGTTCAAAGCAATGAACTGGAAGTACAGGGGCTGCCTGGGTGGAGGGCCTGAGATTACGAGGTCATGTGAGGCATCAAAGGTTCAGAAGAAGCTATGGAAAGCTGTAGAACCACTGAGAAGCCCAGGGAATGAAAATCAGGCCTCCACAAGGGGTTGGACATGGGGTACTGGAGAGATCTGCCTGGCACATGAGAAACTGTCAATAAAGTTTTGTGAATGATCAAATTTGGAGGGTTGGGGAAAGACTGGGTGATTGGGCAATCAGAGGTGGTCTCAGGGGACTTAACAAGATTGGCTTCCTGCTCAAATGCCACATATCAGAGAAGACCTCCTTGACCTATGAGACACGACAGCCCACCATCAACCCTCTTTGGCTCCCACCTGCTGGCTTTCCCACAGTGCTTATCAGACTGCATATTTGTTGTACACTTATTTATCATTTCTCTTATCCCCTGGTATGTAAACCCCACAAGGGCAGGGGTGCTGTCTCTTTAGTTCTCTCCTGTGTCTCCCTTGACTAGAAAAGCTTGGCATGAAGCTGAGACTCAGTAAATGATTTAAATCAATGATTGAAGACACAAGAGCTATTACCAGGAGGGGTGGGGACGAGGGGGCCTGAGAGAAAGACTTGCAGTGTTTTTCAAACCTCAGATGGCTCAGACACACCTAGGCTGGGTTAAAATGCAATTTAGTGCAGATTTTAACCCTAACCCCATCCCTGACCCATTGAATCAGAGTCTCTAGAGTGGTCTAGACCTCTCTGGAGGTCTGCACTTATCAGATGCTCAGGTGGTTTGGGTGCAGATGTTTTGAGGACCACATTGAAAAATGGTGGATGTGGCTTATGGAAACTGATGGATTCCTCAGTGATAACTCCCCTCTGGAGTGCACTTTTCTGCACTGATCTCAGAATTACTTTGAGACATCCAAGTATTTGATCTAATAGCTCTTCACAGCTTTATATGTTATCTTGGTGATGCTCACGCAGAATAACTTAATGAAAGGAAGAGGTAACTTTCTTTAAACTGATCCATGCAATAGGTGCTGCTCCAGGTCTCCCCAGACACCACTCCTCAGTGTTCTACTTGCTTTCACACTATAAAAATGTTTATTTATTTTTATCCTTACCCCTTTGCTGTTCATCACCTAGTAGTCTCTATTTCCTTATTTCTAAATGATCCTCAGTGTTTGAATTGCCCATTTTAGAGATTAACCTCCAGGGGACAAGGATTGCACCTTCTGTTTTGCATCGTCTCTGAGAGCCACCTGTTCAAGAGCATGTTGTGTTAATGCTCTTAACTAGTTGACCAATTAATAGCCCCAGCTGGGCACTGAGTAAGTGCTTACAACACGCAAATGATGACAAGTTCAGTAGCGACAATTACAGCTTGTTGCAAATACTGCCTCTGAATTTCCCCCTTTCCATTGGACCAAAGACAGTGTAAGGAAAAAAGAATTTTTCTACTGCTGTGTAACTTTCACGTCTCCTTCCCTGCTCTTTGGCTTTCTTTCCTAGTTCCTCAATATTATCTGTCCCCCATGGTGACATTTAGTCTCCATTTAGATCTAGACATGGTGTCAATGCCTATAGTCTACGCCTATAGTATGAATGTCTAGGTGGACACAGAGAGATGGGATGGTGCAGAGAGGACAAAGGGTGAGCTACCAGTTTTGCTGTTGCTGGCTCATCTTACATTTATAGCAAAACTTGGCAGGACAGATGGGTCTTGTCCTCTGGATTTGTGGAAATGTTATTTTACTCATGTGTCCATCACTGATGATAAAAGCAGTGGTGGAAGAATGAAAGCTTTACCACCGGGCTAGTGATGGTGGTGACGGTGGAGATGGTGGTGTGCTGGTGTGCATGTGTGTGTCTGTGCATGTGTGCTGTAGCAAATAGGCTCTGCATTCACTAAAGTGTTTCTGACAATTCTTCGATCCTTCCTTCCAGCCCCAGACAAAAAATCCTCCCATCTTTCTCTTTTCTGCTCCCAGAACTCTCATTTTAGATACTAGAAGCTTGTTTTAGACGCATTCACTTGTAAGCGCCTGCAGCATCCTTGAGTGTAGACTCTACCCCTGTTGTCTCTCCAGCATCTCTGGTTCCCATTCTCTTTGCTACCGCAGTAATTCCAATTTTTCCATTTGCACCTCTCCTCCATGCATCCTGCATATCACTGACAGTTCACACTTTCTGAATCAACAACTTGGTTTCAATGGCTCCCACTGGAAAGAGGTACAAACTCTTCATCCTTCTGGTCAACACCCTCCACAAGGAAACGTCAGCCTACCTGGTTGAGGCCTGTCTATGCTGACATTTTCCTGTTTCTAGGGATTTTCTCAGGCTGTCTCTGTGTTCAACAATGCCCTCCGTTAGCATCTTGTGTCTGTAGGAGTCTTATTCACTGTTGGAAATTTCGTGAAGTGCCCATAAATCGGCCTTTCCATTTAGCAAGACCTTATTGAATGGTCCAGGCACAGTGCTAGGTGTGCTAGGGAAGACGCTAGTGAGTAAGGCATGGCCCTCACTCTCTGAGGAGTTCACGATCTAATAGGGAGAGGGATGGAGGAGCAGATAATTCTGTAAAGTTGAACTAGTTTGCAGAATTTAGATTTTTGTGGAAGTGCAGAGAAAGGATCCCTACCTCAGAGCTCTTTTGTGAGATGGGGATGATGTGGGGAGGAGGACAGGAAAATTGGTAAAGAGGAAGCAATACTGTACTTGCGCTGAGCCTTAAGGGGTAAGTGAAAGTTAGATGAAGATTGGGAGACAGGGCATGAGCCAAAGAAGGAGGTGGAACAAATACAAATGGCAATTATGTGGAGTTGACCATAGCTCCATGGAGGGGCACAGCTCATTTTTCTGTTACATGGGATCAGATGTCTCCAGATAGGCTGTACGAAAATGCTTTGCCCCAGAGCATTCATTCCAGAGAGGAGAGAAAAGCGACTTTTCATAGTTTCCTCCTGACTCTTGACTCTTGTTAACCAAAGATTCCAAGAGGACTTAAGTCCCCCTACTTACACTAGACTTTCTGGGAAGCTGCATCTTGGGAGGCCAGGGGCAGGCTCTGTTGCACAGTGCTTCCTCCACGTCTAGGCTTGATGGGCAGAGCAGAGTCTTCATGAGTCAGGTGGGGTCATGAACTTCGTGCCTTGCCATGTTGAGTATGATGAAGGCTGTGCCTTGCCCCAGCCTCATCCCAGGGGAGGTGAGAAAGCCAGTGCTGGTAGTGGTGTCGGAGCTTTCCCAGAGGGAGAGCATCAATTGTGACTGATATGACACAATTCACCCCCCGAACTCCTCAGCTATGCTTACGACTGACTACTCATGATATCCAGCTTCCATACTCTAATATCTGGCCTCAACTTTTGGAAAAGAAGGAAGGTGAGGAGCAGAGAGATTAGCTAGGAGGCTACTGCAATGGTCTTGGCAGTCGAGAGATGATGAGCATCTCAACAGTGATGGGGTAGTGGCAATGGGAAGGAGCAAAGAAACTTGATTGATGGATGTGGGTGTTCAGAGAGAAGAAGGATTCCAGGTTGAATCCAACTTTCTGCCTTGGGGAACTGGAAGGAGGGAAAGTGATTTCAATATCAGAAGTTTTCTACTATTCAAATCATGAAAAAAAAAAACCCAAACATTAAGGTTTTCTCACTACCCAAATAAAATTTACACATATAACAAAGGCCAGAATAGAAATTTTGTCAGAAGAGCTGATAAAGTTTTATATCATAAAGGAGAAATTATAAAAATTTCTAGTTTCTCTATTTTTTTAAAAAAATAAATTGAATGTCCTCTTTAAGAGTTTTCTTTTAAAATTTCATCTTATGGTACGTCAATCTGACAGTTGTTAGAAGCTATTATCTTTCATTTCGCATTACTGTCTTACAGAATAGATTTAAAAAATAGATATACTGTATAATCATACAAGTTAAGGAGCTCTTTTTTAGCCCTGAGCGTGGGAAGTAGATTGGCATGCGGGAGACTTTGGGTTCATTTAGCAAGTGTGTTAACAGAGGCACGTCCCTGTGTTGACCTGTCTGGATTTTTTTTTTTAATTTTTATTAAATTATAATTGTGTGCATTGGTGCAATCATGGCGCACAATGTGCTGACTTTATATACATTCTGAAATATTTTCATTGAACTATTTAACATGACCTGTCAGGATTTAAGCTGTGTGAACAGCAAACTGGCTTCTTTGCTCTAAAGTCAGGTGCCTGCAGATCACAGGATCTGCTTCACCCAGGACCTCCCTAGAATTTATCTTTAAAAGGACAGACTTTAGATAGGATGTTGGTATCTAGACGTGGTGTCAAGCCATTTTTATGGTCGTTTGTTTTCTTTTCCTATTTGCGAAGTTGTGCTATTGTTTCTCTTTCAAATAAGGTAGGTCTGAGGAAAACATATGGCAGGGAGAGCTTTGGTTTGAAATTTCCAGCAGCTCTTCCAGCTAGTGCTTTTTTGTTTCCATGGAAACCAGAGATGTTTTGAAGAGGTGGTGATGGGCTAAGCACATAGGAACTACCAAGGGGAGTGCGTGTCAGTCTATTGGTTAAAGTCAGGGCAACATTGTCACATTCTGAGGCTTTCTCTGACATGGCCAACTTGACCTTCTAAAAAAGAGAAGCTGAGTGATGAAGATGAGATCGTTTTCCCCTCTGCATTTCAGGCCTGCACACAGTTCCTGTCTATACCACCAAGTCATTGTTCCAACTTGTTTCAGCACTCCTACTTGCAAGCCACCAGTGGGGCAGATGCACTGACTGGCACTTGTGTGAGTTGTGTGATCCCAGTACTGGGGAGATGGCTCTGGCAAGGGGAGGTTACTTTTTCATTGGCTGGCATTTTTTCACTTGTGGGATTCATTCCCAGGAGCCCTAACTCTTCTTGCTAGTAAACTCTAGTTTAGAATAGTTGCTTTAAGAATTCATGATTTTTACATATTTGCATGTGTGGGGGAGAGAGGAGCTTACATTTTCCTACAAATCCTGGGATTCTGCTGGGTTTGAGGAGAAATTCCTGCTGGGTTCGTAGGTATGCGACCCACCTGTAAACATCCAGTTACTTATGGGCTGGGCATGGGGAGAGCAGTATTGACCTTTTCTATTCCAACTTCCTAATGAGAATATGTTTTTTTTTTTTTTTTTTAAAAAGGGGGCTATTTAATGAGATTCAGCAAAACTCTTTGCTGCTCTCACAAATGCAAAAGGAGAAACTATTACATTTATTTAGCCCTGGAAATCACAAGCATTTGGCCACGGAAGAAACACCCTTGTTTATCTCAACATATACTCTCATCTTAGAATCTGAGTAGATGCCACCTATCCCCTTGGTCTTTGCCATCTTGTGTGCCTGTGTGCCTTGTCTTGAGGACTTTCTTGGGTGAGTTCCGTCTGGTGGCAGGCCAGAAGTGTCAGGTAGTTAACAGCCTCCGAGAGCATCTAGCGACTGAAGAGAGAGCCGGGGGACAAACACCGCTACTCCGTCACCACTTGGAATGGGAAGACTAAGATGTGTGTTCCGCACTTCTACACTGTTGGTGGGAATGCAAACTAGTACATTACTTTCACTTTTAATTAAATGCTGCCAGGTAATTTTCCAAAATTCTTACACTTGCTTAAGTCCCCCCAAGCAGTGAAGAGAATTTATTACATTTATACACATCTTCCAGTTTTCTGATTTTTGCCAACCTGGTGATTTTTATTTTAATGATCATTTCTCCATTACACATAGTTTTAACCTTCTCTTCATGCATTTATTACACTTTTGAATTTCACTTCTGTCATTTTCTACACTTTTTTTGTTTTATTGAAGTTTATATCTTTTTCTTATTAATTTGTAGCTATTCTAGTCCCATGTGAGTTCTGTTTGAAAATACCTGTATTCCCTTTTTCTCTCTCTGAGCATATTATAGAGGCCACTCCATTGTTTTCAACTTTGTTACACTTTTCAAAGTAATGTGTGCTTTTTTTTTAAATCTCCATTTAAGGTTTTTTGTTTCTTATCTTTCTCATTAGTATTTTCACCGTGACTTTATAGCCACGGATTTATTTGTTTTGTTTTTTTTTTAACATTTTCATTGAATTGTTTTAATACAATTTCAAACAGAATTACAACTGGAAGACCAACTTGGGAATTGATAGAGGAAATAATCTTCTAAACAACAAGGACCACCAAAGCAATCATCTTCCACTCTAGCTGAAGAACTATGGCCATATTGGTGCCAGTCAACCGGTTATCCAGATTATCG
>CAUYON010132688.1:0-12688 GCA_963573935.1 Arctocebus calabarensis
TAATTTTATTGAATCATAATTATGTACATTGGTGCAATCACAGGGCACGATTCATATACATTCAGAAATATTTTGATCCTACTGTTACAGATATCCTTCATGGCATTTCCTTGATCACTACGAAACTTATTAAAGGTAGAGTATGAATTTTGTAGTTGGGAACAGACCAACGAGGGCCCTGATCTCAGGGAATTTATACTATAGTGGAGGGAAACTAATCAACAAATGTATAAGGACAAAAATGGAAGGCCAGATATCCTACTGACAAGAGATTTGAGATTATGAAGAAAGTAGTTGAGGTCTAAATACTTTAAGTCGCCAGTTACTTTACTATTTTTCAGTGAATTCATCAGGGCCATTGTTCAATAGGTCAGTATACAATAATCAATTGCATTTCCATATACCAACAATAAACCAATAGACATCAAACTTTCAAATTTATATCATTTTACAGTAGTAACAAATATCTAAGATTATCTAGTAAAATGTTGCTAAACTTAGAAAGGAATTAAAGGAATTTTAAATGGAAGGAAAGGAGAGGGTCGACCTTACCTGTAGTAGTATTACAGGTAAAATACCAAAGCAATTTTACCAGCCTAAAGACGAGCACAAGCTTTTCATGTTTAAAGAATGGAAAGTAGGCCACCCTGTCTCCCTCTTCCTGCTTCCATTTCAACTTGGAAAGAACAGGAGAGCACATTTTTCTCATTCATCTCCCATTGGAAAACTACAGCTCCATCAAGAGCCTGTACCTCTTGCTCCCTTAACTGCTGCCTCCCACATACTTCCAGAGGAAGAGGTGTCCTCATTTAGGAGACCTTTCGATAGCCCATTAAAACTCTCCTCTGCTCTTTACCCGTGTTTGAAAGCTTGCCCTTTTAAGAACCTGACCATTGAGTTTCTCAGTTGACCTAAGGCACATATACAACTATATATTTGATGCTGAGAAGGATGGTGAGTAAAATTATTCAAGATAAATCCTCTATTTTTCAGGTCCACAGAGTTAAAGTAACTTGACCAGGGCCATTTTTCCATTTAAGAAGAAAGGAGAGCCAGGGAATTCTGACATTATAATCCAGAGCTCTTTGAATTACTTTATTCTCTCTGTTGTAACATATTCCTTGGCAAAATTCTATTTTTATTCTCATCCAATCTTCTTTCCTCTTCTCTGTAATCTCATAGTTCTTTACTTTCTAAATCCTCCACTCATACTATTTCTTTCCAAAGTGTGCCCTTTCTTTGCTCCATTTTTACTTAATAAGAGCTACTGGTGCCCTTTGGCTCCAAATATTTTTTCCCAATAAACTAGATTAAGCATGAACAATAATTATGTTTGCATAATATTTGTAAATAATATACTCATTAATTCTTCTAATAGTGAGAGTGTCTCAGGTGGGCAATCAAGTTACAAAAAACACATTGCCATTTGCAGCCTATGAATTAGAAATGAGGAGGAAGGATGCAGATTGCGCATTACCAGAGTGTAAACTTTTTATTATACAAAGCTTTATTACCGAAGATTAAAATCTAACCATGGGCAGTGGTACATTTCAGGGTCTGTCATTAGCCCAACTCACTGGGGCACTCCCAGCTTAAGTTATGGTTTTTAATTTTTAACTATTGTGGATATATAATTGTTATATATATTTATAGGGTATATGTGATACTTTGGTATAGGCATACAATGTGTAATCAATCGAATCTCAACCTTATTCACTGTAGGAGTTGGGCTTACACTCAGGAATAATAATGTGAAGAAAGAATGACCTTTAACTCTTGGGACTATGGAAAGTCAGACAAAAATAAAGTAAGCAATGGGTTTGAAATCATTTTTTAAGCTGCCTATTGCTTACTAACGCCATTTCTAATCATCATGCCAATGATTGTGTGCAATGATGCTGTTAATAATTTTAAACCGATTTTTAGGAGAGCTGGACAAATACTGTCACTAATTCCCAGAGAAAAAGAAACCAAGGCCAGAACATCTGTGAAATGCAAAGAATTATATAAAAAATTATTTCTCTGGAATGAGAAAGTGTAAACTAAAGAAGTTGAAGATTAATACAGAACCTGAAGCTCACCAGACTTTATTCATTCATCAAACATTCAGTGTTCAATCATGGCCTTACCAAGCTATTGTAATGTTACACTAACTCAGGCTGAGCATCATGGCTTATACCTCTAATCCCAGCTCTCTGGAATCACTTGAGGCTAGGAGTTCAAGGCCTGCCTGGGCAACTGAGCAAGATTTCATCTTGACCAATCATAGAAAAAATTAGCCAGGCTTGGTGGTGCATGTTTGTAATTCTAGCCACTCAAAAAGATGAAACTGTATGATCACTTGAGCCTAGGAATTTGGGGCTGTATGATTGTGTCACTAAACTCTAGCCTCTAGCAAGACTCTTTCTCTGAAAAAAAATTTATACACACGCACGGTAGAAACATACTCCAGTTTCTCTTCAGATCATATAAATCTTTTGCCTTTTTACAGTAGAACTTCCATAGTTGACCACCTCCTTACGTTGACCTAATTTTTATAGACCGGACATGCACCACATGTACATGTCAGGACGGCAGGCCTGGTTCCTTATGTTGACCACTTCTGTCTATTGACTGCTTTGTTACAACCCCTTGGTGGTCAATTTGCAGAGGTTCTACTTTGTGTGTGTAAGTGTGGGGGTGTATGTGTGTGTACATATAAAACAAAAAGGTGACAAACAGAGAATATATATTTTTTAATTTATTGTTGGAGATTCATTGAGAGTACAAGAAACTGAGTTACACTGATTGCATTTGTTAGGTAAAGACCCTCTTACAAGTGTGTCTTGCCCCCTAAAAGTTGTGGCACAAACCAAGACCCCACCGCCTGACTCCTTCCCTCTCGCTGCTCTTCCTTTCCCCACCCCTCCCTCCTTCTTTCTCACATAGAGCATTTTATAAATATTTTATAAAATTTATAATGAATGGTTTGTAGGCAAAGGTACATGTAGCTATGATTTCCTGTTTTTCCTATGTCTGGCAACTTTAAAAGCGACTCTGAGGATACCCTGTATTTATACTAACTCTGTGGCAGAACTGGCCAATGTCATCGCCATGGGCCTTCAGGGCTGGTATGTTCTCTGCGTGGAGAGGGTTGTGCTGTGTGGCTGATGTGCAGTGTATAGCAGTGCCAATGGCCTTTCCCCACTAGATGCCAGTAGCACCCACCCCCACCTCCCAGGGGTGAAAACTAAAACTTGTATCCAGACTGCCAAATGTTACCTGAGAGGCAAAATTGACTCCAGTAAAGAACAATTGCTCTGTAGAGAAGGTATTCTATTTTCTCAAAAGACTAATTCTTAATTTTTTATTTATATCTTGCCTAATTCCAGAAAATAATTTTTTAAGAATTTTATGGGCAAAAAAAAAAAATCACAATTTGGTACATTTGTTGAAGACCGAATAAATGTGGTGATGAGGGAGAGAGAGATTCTAGACATCTGAGCTGAGAATAACAATTTATATTTCAGAATCCATTTAGCTATGGGATGCCAAGGGGATAAATTTATTTACTTATTGTTTTAAGCAAACCATGACAAATTCTTTTATTTATATAAATGTAAGGGATATAATTCCGTTATGTGGCTATGTTGTGTGATGGTGAAGTATGGGCTTTTAGGGTATCTGCCACCCAAATAATGTACGTTGTACCATTAAGTAATTTCTCACTATGCACCTCTCCCCCCCCCCCATCCTTCCCAGTCTCCATCGGCTATCATCCCACATCGTACACCCACGTGGATACATTAGGTACCTCCCACTTATATGTGGGGACATGAGATATTTTTCTCTCTGTATCTGAGTTGTTTCACTTAAGATAATGGCCTCTGGTCCTATCCTTTCCATCTATGTTGCTGCAAAATGACATGGTTCATTCTCTTTCATGTCTGGATAATATTGCATCCCCAATATTGCATCCTTATATACTTATAGAGTACTTGTGATACTTGGATGCAGGCCACCCATACACACAGCACATTTTCTTTACCTGTTTGTCTGTTGATAGATGCTTAAGGCTGGTTCCTTATCTTTGCTATTATAAATAGCTATAATGAATATATAAATGCAAGCATATGTTTGATGCAAGGAGTGGGATTTCCAGAAGGAATGCTAGTTCTATTTTTAGTTCTTCGAGCAATCTCCATATTATTCTCAATAGAGGTCTCCTAATTTGTATCCAAGTGGACGAGTGTAAAAGGAGAATGTTATATTCTCATTGACGAATAATAGAAAATAAATACTAGTTTTCTATGAGAAAAATTTTCTCTATGGCCTGGATTTTATTGGGACACACTTGATACAATTGTATTGTAGCAGTATTTTTGATTATGAACTAAACATGCTCTTTCTATGAGTGTATCTAATATTAACCCAAGAGATAAAAGCAAAAATAATTGTAACCATTAATTTCATGAAGATATTCTTTATCATATGTTCATCATAATTAATTTTAATAGTGTTTAAAATGTAGGAATTATTCCTAGTAAATACTGATGTATAATAAAGAGGGACTTCTTTTGTGTGTGTGTGTGTGGTTTTTGCCTGGGGCTGGGTTTGAACCCACTACCTCCAGCATATGGGGCTGGCACCCTACCCCTTTGAGCCATAGGCACCGCCTAAGAGGGACTTCTTTATATTAATTTATCTTAATGTGTTTGTTGTGTTTTAAGTAAATGGCCAACAGTAGTCTCTGCCTACAACAGGATGATGTGTTTTATCCACAAGAGGATTTGGTTTCCTAGATCAGTCTGTGTAGTCAGATGTGAAAGTCTGATGAGTTACTGTTCTCATACATCTTGATCTTCACAGAACAGTGTGTAACTGACAGGATCCTTTAAGGACCTGGGTTCAATTCTGGAGGCCAGAAGTCCAAGATCGAGATATCTGTAGGGCTGGTTTCTTCTGAGGCCTCTCTCCTTGCCTCGCTACTGGCTGTCTTCTTACTGTGTCTTCATCTGAGACACAACCCGGGTGTCTCTTTGTGTGTCTAGATTTCCTTTTAAATGGATACCAGTCAGATTAGGGCTCACCTGCAGTGCTTTTTAATGCACTATGTCCTCAAATACAGTCACCTTCCTAGGTAGTGGAGGTTAGGACTTCAGCATATAAATTTGCAAGGCTACAACTCGGGCCATAATTAATTGCTTGCATGTTAATGTCATTTAAGTGAGGAATTATTCTAATGCATTCATTATCCTCAATTAGTTTCATTAATTTGTAAAAGGGCATAGACATAAAGAGAGAATTTTATCTGCAGTGACAGTGAGTTTCAAATCTTCTCATCTGCCTTTCAGGACCAAGGCAGGCTTGGCAGTGCTGTAACAAATCAAAGTGCCATCCCTTTAATCAAAGGGAGTTTCGGTATTTCACGGAGATGTGAGTTGTGTAAAACAGTCTTCATTCTGTTGGTGTTTCAGACACCCGCAACTGTACCCCTTTAATCTAACATTTTTTAGCTGACTTGCTCCAATATACATATTAATTTTTCTGTCTACAAAAAGAAGAAACATTTGCAAACCTCTCCTAGAGGGTAGATAATGGTTTTATAGCTACTGGTTGAATCTTGCTTTCAGAGCATATTTTCTCATTTATTCTTCCCACAAATTTTATCCACAATCTATTACATGTGCTAAGTTATTGGAGAGATGATAATAAACAAATAATATGACCTGATTTGCTCTGGAAAACAGGAAAAATAAGACAACCACAGGCAGAATGCAGCTAGCTCCCAGGGGACAGATTTCTAGAACCAACTGCCCTGGTTGTTCTACATTCTAAATTTTTTGGATCAGACACTAATGAAAATATTTTACCCCTGATCCCCACAATCTTTTGAAATGTCCCTAAAATGCCAACATTTTGCTCTCCACAATCACTTGTCCCTTATAGTTATAATCGATATTGGTAAATGGCATTCCTTCCCTAAGAGCTGAAATTCAAGGAGAATGTGATTCAACACCAAGGGAGAATAAAACGTGGCCTGAGGTTTGACCTTCGCTCAAGACAGGTGGAAGGAGTAGGGCGTGCTTCCAAACTCCTCTCTCCTCAGCAAAACACTAGCAAACATCCTGAGAAGGTATTTTCCTTTCTTTACCACATAAAGGCTCAGAACCTTCCTGGGCTGCCCATTAGGGAGGAGCTAGTCTCAGCAGAATACAAACATCATGACTTTGCAGAAGAATATCTGGGGAACAGAAGGGAGAATTTCTTCTTTAAAAGATTGTTTCAAGAATTAAATGAGATGATGTGTGTTAAACAGCTGCCACCATCCTGACACTTAAGATATGTTAATTTATGCATGACGGAAAGATCCTTTCTTTCCATCCCCCTTCGAATTTTGAAACCGCTTTCAGAATTTTCCCCTTCATTCACAGAACCACTGATACCTTATTCTTTTGCACTAGCACACAAGATTTAACAATCTCTAATTAACAATTAAGACATTTCATTTGAGCAAGAAAAAACAGTGCATTTAATGCACTCGGAAATTAATTGGTCATAGATGCTGGATGACAACCCAAAAGCCTTGTGAGGAAAAGAGACAATTTGCTGGACAGATGAGACACATGGGTGGTTTTGGTTTTGGGGTTTGTGTGTACTGTGCTTTGGATTGGGGTCAGATTGAGAACCCCAAGGACCAAGAACAGCCTGCTGGTCGCTTGCTCAGAGAGTGAGAAGTCTGCACTGCCTGGATGGTGAGTACTCAACAGTGGGGACCAGTGTCCCTGCCAGCTGCGGGACATGGATGGCCCTGAGGGACAGAAAGGAGGATTCTGGCTCACATCAGTTCGCTTGCAGTTCAGAAAGCGATGAGCTTCCTTTGATCATTTCAACTTTAATAGAAAATATTTTACTAAAATATGTTGTTGGAAATAATTTCCCTTCTTGTCTGACTTTACTGTTCTGTATCTATAGCGCCATAATCCCCTCTTGCATCTCACTGAGCCTAACCATGCTAGATTCTCTCAAGATGAGGAAATCTACTGTCCAGCATTGTATACAGATAACGATGTTGTATTATATGCTTGAAAATCTGTTAAAGGGGTAGATTTCATATTAAGTGTTCTTATCACAATAAAATTAAAGCAAGGGTGAACTGAATTTCCTTTGTAACAGTTTGGGCCATGGAAATACCCAACCGACAGACAGGTGTTAGCGGGAGAATATCCTATTCCCTGATCTCTGCCAAGCATCAGCAGGTCTTAAATGCAGATAATGGCAAGGTAGAAAGTGGGGAATATGGACTTTTAGAGACTGTCCCTGTGCTGAAATTGTGCACAGCGCTACTCATTCATTTGAGGCGACCTTTTTGATTTCAGTTCATGTTGTTATTCATTTATTTTGAATACATTTTGTTGAGGTAGTGTATTATAATATATACAAAGAAAAATGTAAATAACTTAGGTGTACAGCTTAATAAATTTTGACAAGTGTACACATCTCTCATCAAGACAAAGAATATGTCCAGCACCCCAGGAAATTCCCTCTTGATAGTTACTAGCCATGCCCACCTCAGAGACTAAGACTCTTTAAATGGAATCATGATTTTATTTTTTTGTAACTGGCTTCTTAGCTATTCATCATTACAGTGTTGAGATTTATTGGTTTTATTGTGAATAGAGGTGATTTGAACTTTTTTTACTGACAGGTAGTACTCAAATGCATGAACATACCAGTGTGTTTTACATATCCCTATAGAGGGACACACAGTTTGTTTCTCCCTGTTGTGTGCTAAGAACCAGCTCCCTTCACATACCACTGCAGTGTGGAGGCCGCTTTTTGATATTGCAACAACCACATTTATTTACCAAATCAAGGTCTTGCATCTCATGGATGAGTGAGTCATTCAAGGTCTATTTCCATTCCTTGGTGATGATTTAAATTAAAAGTTAATAAATAAAGTACAATGTTTATCTTCCCTTTATTTCTTGTCTATTAGAAAATTCATCCGTCAAGAATATTCAGCAAATGAGATCTGGGAATTTATAGTTTTACATTGTGCCAATAATTATAGCACAAAAGATATCATGAAATTAAAATACATTTCCTGCTCTGAATCATACTGAGACGTATAAATATACCACACACTCGTAGAATATGATTTGTCAAGTGCATGCATATTTATATATAAGCAATAATAATATTTATACTAATATTTAGTTATTTAAATTATTTGACACTATGTAAAAATTTTAGTCATAGATAAATTAGAAAAATATACCAATATATTAATATTAATATTAATTCAATATAATTCAACAAATATAATTCAAAAAGACAATCTGAAAATCTAGTGTAATCTAGTGTAATCTAGTGTAAATTTCTTGTGTATTGTTATCGAGGCATTTGTTCTATGAACAATAGGAAGTTAGAGGTGGGATCTGACTGCAAACACATTCAGATGAGGCAGGAAAAGGGGCGTCAATAACTTTAGTTAATTTTAGCATATTTGTCTGAATTTGTTTTAAAGGATAAAAATAACCAAACTCAGTTTTTAAAATATCAAGAACGGGATATATAAAATATCACTAAAGTTACTAGTGATAATCCAGTCATTTCCAAGTTATGGTCAATTAGGAAAGATGGAGGTAGAGTGGAAAATTATGATTGGAGAAAAAAAATTTTTTAAAAAGTGAACTAGAACCGAGAGCAAATTGGACCTCAGGCTGTGTCCTATAGCTGGTTAGTTTATTCCATCTTCCCCTCAGCTCCTGTCTTCCACCTCACCGAGTGTGACTTCCAACTCACTTGGTTGGGGTTTTATATTCCCTCTACATTTGTCTCCTATATTAAACCCCAAGGCAAAAAATATCTTGACCTGGAATTGCAGAACCTGTTTCCTACCCCTGGAATTTTTTCATTTTTTAAAATTTAATTTACTGTAATTTAAAAATGTAGGTGGGAAGATTAGTAAAAGTGGGTAGGAGCAATTGAGTAACAAATAATTCAATTTAGGAAACTTGCCTACAGCGTAATTCCACCTCAGCCAGTAGTTACATTGGCCCAAGAACCAAAGTGTCCCCAGCACTACCCTCTGAAATTCTATAATGGTATTGTCTATTTTTTGTATTGAGATTTTCTTTTAAAAAACATGGAAAAAAATAACATGCACCTTTTCCAATGGGCTTAAAATAAGGGCCAGACTGTCTTCCATAAAATAACTTTATTTTCTACATACTGAAAGGAAAATTGCTGTGCAAGGCTATGGGTTGACATATAAAAGAAATGTTTTTCCACAAAATCTTTGAAAAGATAGTCTCTTAATTTTAATGGAGTGTCTGAGCATTTACATAATATCTTAATATTGGAAGGTCTCTTTGAGAACTTTTAGAGAAGGTTCTTATACTTAGGACCCACACCTCCAGAGAGTTTTTTAAAAAGTGTCCTTTCTAATAGGAAGCTCTAGGGAGCTCTGCTGGAGTCAAATAATAAAGTAATTATAATAAGAAATATTCTGGTCTTCTGGATATATACCTAGTAAAGAAATTATAGGATGGAATGGCAGATCTATTTTTAGATCTCACAAGTGAAAATTACTAAATGCAGAATATAAATGTCTTCATGTAGTGATTAAAAGGCCATAACGGCTATGTTAAATAGTTCAATGAAGATATTTCAAATTGTATATGAAGTCAGCACATTGTGCCCCATGATTGCACCAATGTACACAATTATGATTTAATAAAAATAAAATATATATATATATATATATATATAAATATTCTGAAAAGGACTTAGGAGTAAAATGGACCAAGCTCGAGAAGGGTCAATAGTGTTTGTTCGTCAGGTGCTGGGTACAGTGGGGGGGGGGGGGTACGGATCCACTAAAATCCTTACTCTGTCTCTGCGACATGCATTTCTGCCGTAGGCTAAATAGCCATCAGTACCCTGTCCAGTTCCCAACCTTTTAGCTCTTGGACAATTATTCATTGTTTGGCCTCTCTGGACCAAGCACAATGCTGGGGTCTCAGGTACATGTGCCAGAGTGTTGAACAAAGCAAAGTCGCTGACTCAGACTCAGGGAAGCTGAAAATCCCTCCTGCCTTCCAACATGGTGGAGGAGAGCAAGGGGAGCAGCCAGTCCTGGGGTTTTAAGAGAACTGAGATCATTGCAGCCTCACTTTGAAGTCTCTCAGTATTTGCGACTGAAGAGACCATCAAAATGTGTATTCTGCAAAAGTGCCAAGGAAAGGGAATGCAAACTGAGAACTAAATTACCAGAAAAAAAAAAAAAAAACCACCAAGAGACAGAATAGGAGTGAAGATTTGGAACCCAGACAATGTGAGGGTGAATGTGAGGGCCTGGGAGCCAAGTTCAAGCAAGGGCAGAGAAGGTCAGCAGAACCTACAGTTTTTGTGTGATCTCAGCAATATGCGTGGGTCAGTGCCACCACAGTGTTCCCAAACTAGAGGGACAGAAGTAATTAGAGGGGATATGTTTTGTAATAAAATATTTCAAGACTATTGTGTGGAAGAGGGCTAAATATTTTGTTCCAATGAACAATGTAAGTTAAAAGATGATTGTGCATTTTAGAAAACCAGGTGTGGACCCAATTCTAGGAAAGGCATTCTAAAAATCAAACCATCTGAAGAAGGAGAAGGATAAATCATTCTGTTGGTCCTGAATCATTAGAGTGTTTAAGTGGAAATTAGACATCCACTTCTTAAGAGTTTTTAGAACAAAGTAGAACTAGATGATTATGAGGCTCTTCCTACAGAATTTTGAACAGAAGAATCATTGTGAATTTAGCAAACTATCCTCTGGAGTTCTGTATGGAAGCAGTCATTTTTATTTTCCTTGACAGACCCAGAGTGTTTAGCAATATCAGTTTAAGAGAGAGAGAGTGTGTGTGTGTGTGTGTGTGTAACATACAATGATGTCCAAGTACTGTTATAATAAAATATAATTTACTTCTATGAAGAAAATGAAGTTGAACTTTTGATGCCAACTGGCCCAGAAATGTTGATGGAGAAAATTTTGCAGCCAAGTTTCTATAGGGTCAAAAGAAAATCACCTAATGATTATATGACCACATATCATGAAGAATGAGTATCCCAGTGACAAAGATTTATTTCTGCATTTATCAATACAGCATTAATACTTGGATATGGGGGCAGCAGTGTGCTGTAAATAAAATGGAGTATATTCACCCAGGAATCAAGGTGTGACTAGAAAGAGGGCAATATTTTATCCCAGGAAATTAATTTTGCTTTTATTGACATGAGACCTTGAAAATACTCTTCAACCATGAATTACATTATTCACATCTCTCAAAATCCATATTGAAGGATGTCTCAAAGACAGAAACCTTGCTATTATTTTTTTTTGAACAATCTATTTTATTATTTTGTGTCTCTGAAGACAGAAAAGGCAAGGAAAATTTTTTGATGTTTAAGAGTCCTAAATGCAAGGTTTTTGATATTGTATAGCTCTCACATTAAAAGGAGTAAAATAAGATTGTTTAAAATTTAGTAGAAAAGCTTTCTAATCAGTTAATGGATATGCACAACTTACTCCTCAGCTAAACAAAAAGACCCTCCTTTCCACATGCTGTCCTTCTTCCACCTTTTCTGAACCAACATCTATCAAAAGTAAAGTCAACCCTTTATGACTAGGAAGGTAACACATGCATAAAAAATGCACACGTGTAAAAAACCCGAGAAAAGTACAAAGAATAAAAAATATGAAGAACTATAACTCACTGAGAACAGTTTATATTTCCTCTGGCATGTGTGTATGTGTGTATTTAGTGGCATGCAGGCTAAATACATACAGAGAAGTATATCTATGTTCATCTTCCATGACCATGTCTCACATATTAATGCAAAAGTATGAGAAAACGTCAATCTGAAAACAGTAACATGAAAAACCCAGGTAAGTAAGTGGGTCACATTGCACACCTATGTGGAAAGTGATTCTTTGTCAATTATTACTTAATGTTGTTTAGCTCTGCTGCTTCTGCAGCTGGTGCAAATTTTCTCAATGAGACATATGACCATTCACATTCCCTGCCTGGAATCCCCATGCCCCTCTCGTCAACCTGGTGACTGTCCCCCGTCTTTAAAATCTTAGCTCCATCTGTCACTGTTTCCACAGGACCTTTCCTGACCCGCACCAGGAAGAGCTGACTTCCCCAGTGTTCTTGCACGTGCTTCCCACGCAGCGGCCAGCACACGCAGGCCCACGCACACACACAGGTCCACACACACACGCAGGCCCACGCACACACGCAGGCCCACGCACACACGCAGGCCCACGCACACACGCAGGCCCACACACACACGTAGGCCCACGCACACACACAGGTCCATGCACACACGCAGGTCCACGTACACACGTAGGCCCACGCACACACGCAGGTCCACGTACACACGTAGGCCCACGTACACAGGTAGGCCCACGCACACACGCAGGCCCACGCACACACGCAGGCCCACGTACACATGTAGGCCCACGCACACACGCAGGCCCACGCACACACGTAGGACCACGCACACACGCAGGCCTACGCACACACGTAGGTCCACGCACACACGCAGGCCAACGCACACACGAAGGTCCACGTACACACGTAGGCCCATGCACGATCGGACGAGCGTCGTGTAGGGAAAGAGGGTAGTCGAAGGTGTTGCGCTGGGGGGGCGCCGG
>CAUYON010132692.1:0-21259 GCA_963573935.1 Arctocebus calabarensis
CCAAACAACAATGACGGCTGCAACCAAAAAATGGCCAGGCGTTGTGGTGGACGCCTGTAGTCCCAGCTACTTGGGAGGCAGAGGCAAGAGACTCGCTTGAGCCCAGGAATTGGAGGTTGCTATGAGCTGTGATGCCATGGCAGCACTCTATCCAGGGTGACAGCTTGAGGCTCTGTCTCAAAAAAAAAAAAAAAAAAAACTTAAAAGTAGAAGTAACAGATGATCCATCAGTCCTACTGCTGAGCGTATATCCAAAGGATATGAAATTAGTATGTCAAAGAGACAACTTCACTTCCATTTTTATTGCAGCATTGTTCACAAAATCCAAAATATGGAATCAACAGATGATCAGATAAAGAAAATGTGGTATGTATCAAATCTGGAATATTATTCAGCCTTTACAATGAAGGAAATTCTGTAATTTGTGATGGTGGGGATGAACCTGGAGAATGTCATGGTGTAAAATAAACCAGACAAAGAGAAACAACTACCCCAGGAAGTACCTCTCATTTCTACATGGAGCGTAAAAACATCAAAGTCAGAGAAACCAAGCATGAAATTTACTGGAGGCTGGAAGGAGATGAGGAAATGGGGCAATGATTTCCCAAAGACACAAAATTTTAGTTAGACAGAACAAGTTCATTAGATCTATGGAACATAATATGACTACAGTTGACAACAATATACTGTATGTTTGAAAATTGCTAAAAGAGTAGAATTTTGTGTTTTCACCACCAAAAAACTAAGTACATGAAGTAATACATATGTTAAAAACTATTTTAGCCCGTCCAAAGTGTACACATATATGTAGATATCATGTAATACACTATAAATATGTATAGTTATTGTCATTAAAAAAATAGACCTTGTCAGAACATTGCTCATCGGTTTGTTCCTGTGGATATGGCTGATTTTGGGTGCGAGGCAGAAGAGAGGGAAAATGTTATCTTGTGGTGGGCAGACTAAAATTTGACTATATAGGAAAAAGGACAGAGCATAGCAGAGATGCTGAGGAAAGGATTTTATAATAGTCAGGTCATGACCTGAGTTTCTTAGGAGCCCAAGTCATTAAATATGGCCAAGAGACATTTTTTTCTCACCTGTTTATAAGACCTATTGGTTCTCAGGGAGCTTCAGGAACATGGAGATCTTTGTTCAGACCTTTGGCATAGACACTGGCAGTCTTGTGCTTGACACATCAACAGTCCCACCTGTTGGACTTCACTGAGTGGGTTAAAGATTGAGGACCTCAGGTAGACACAGCTGTGGTAGACACAAGGAATGTAGCAGATGTCACTTACGGATGGTAGTTGGCAAAACTTGTTTGTGAATACACATTATATTTACCCTCGTTGGGAGTTTAAGGACTATTTCCAGGACAATTCTGCTACGAAAATTAGCGAGAGAAAGATTGTATTGACACTCAATAAAACAAAAGGCCTCAAGTAATTGCAATGCAAACATAAAAATTATGACATCATTTTCTGTTTATGGGCTGGAGTGGCCTGGACGTTGGTTTCCACAGTTACCAGAGGCCAAACCCTGCATCCTGCCTCTCTCCTGCAGAGCTGTTACCTGGGAACTTCTGTCTGTGACTCATGGGGAAAGAAAACCTATGGTGAAAAAGCAAAATGAACAACTCGGTCAAATTAATAGCACCAAGTTGGGGCTGTTTTATTTTTATTTTCTTAGTGGACACTTAGATTTCTGATTTTCTGAAGGGAAGTAATGTAGCATTCGCGAAAAGGAAAAGATCACACGAGAAAGCTAACTATGTACCTCACAACAGCAAATCACAAAAATAAGCTATTGCATACAGCTTAAAAATATTTCTTGGGGCGGTGCCTGTGGCTCAAAGGAGTAGGGCGCCAGCCCCACATACCAGAGGTGGTGGGTCCAAACCAGGCCCTGGCCAAAAACTGAAAAAATATATATATATATTTCTTGATAGGTTTGCTGTAGTAAAAATCCCACTAAAATTCCGGCTATAGGTTGAGGGTTGAGACTCGTGCTAGTTTTTGTTAGCGGTGTGCACATGTGTATGTGTTTCCATGTCTTTTTGTGGGTTTTAGTAGGAAATGGGGGGTTAGTGGTTTCAGTCATATCCCTAGGGATATGATTGTCTATAAGCGATAATCTGGAACAACCAAAAGCCTCTTTTTAGACTAACGTAAAATCTGCAAAAAATAATTATTGAAGTATTGTGTTGGTTTTTGGTAAGAATTCTGCTTTTCATTATTTATTTTTTCTCCACCAAGTTATTTAAAAGCCTGGATTTCAATAATTCAATTATTACCTCACATAAGGGTCACCATTCTGTGAACAGTGGGACAAACATAGTAGTATAAGAGATAACAAACCACCTAAAATGAGGACACTGTAGGACAGAAGATTGTCACTGTGCCAAGCCTTTGAAAAAACACGTTGCTTTTCAGGAGTTATAAATTTGCTGTGAACAAGACAAGACCAGCATGAAGTTTTAAATCACTTCCTATATAAAAGCTCTCGACAAGCATGCATGAAAGTGAAATAAAAAACACTTGAGGAAATCTAAACTAGCTACCTGAAAACTGTGCTTTTAAAGAAAGTGGCGTGAAGACAGGGCATGCCCCCTTATTACATTTCAACATCATCAGATGCCAAGTCTAATGACGTGGGCATTACTAAACAGGTTGTGACTTCTTTAACCATTTATTATCTCTTCCACCTGCTCTGACTTTCCTCTTCTTGTCCAGAATACTATCTCCTACTCATCTTTCAAGATTCAGCTCAAAGGTTGAATGTACTTGGAAGCTTTGTCTGCCTCTTCCGCACAGCATCTCCCTCACAAGCCTTAGCCTTGGCAATGCATCCTTCCTTTGGCACCCAGCTGGACTACACAACACTCTTCATTTTCTTTGCTGTTTTACTTTCCTAATCTGCATTTCTCCACCCCTCCAATCCCCTCAACCCTAACATACAGAGTGACTAAACCATGAGGTCTTTTGAGACCCAGAGTGATATCAGTCTTAACATGCTCTATTATCTATATTCAGCGCAATGTCTGACACAGGCACATAGGTGCCTCATCACCCCCGCATGAATGACTCAATGGGCAAGCAAGTAAATGAATGTACACACTTAAGATACAAAGCACTCTGCTACATTTTCTTTCTCTTCTCTTAGGCATTTTTTAAAGACAAATGCTGAGCAAAAGGATTTTCAAAACTCTACACAGATATATATCATTCTATTACTAGGGAAAGAGGTTGAGTTGACAGCTGACACAGAGAAAGCAAAACTACACAAGTATTTTGCTTTTGTCTTTTTCTTCAAGGAGAATGACTTGCAAACTGGAAAGGGTAAAAATGATGAAGAGGTAAATGTGAGCAGACAGTAGGGAAGCACTGAGATTCTTTAAATGAATCCAAATCTCTAGGCTGAGTGAATTTCATCCTATGAAAGAGAAATAAGTCGCAGACCTGACTGCAGAGCCTCGGTTGATGACCTTTGGCAAAACCTTGCTGGAAAACCAGAATAGGAATGCTTTCTACGATTTTCAAAAAGGAGAAAAAGGCAACATATGAAAATTACAGGTAAATGAGTGTGACCTTGTCACTGATAAAATTCCAGAAAAGATTTAAAAAGGTTATTTTCTTAGCACTAGGAAGAGGGAGCAGTGCTCATCACTAGCTAGAAGGGTTTCACCTAGAACAAGTCATTTGTACAAGGCACTTCACTTTTACACCTTTCTTTTTAAAACAAAAAATGGTTACAAAACTAATGATTAAGAAATTTTTAGTGGACATCAAATATATGAATTTCAGAACAATACTTAATCAAATTTATTATATTCTTGCTGATAAACGGACAATTTATTTTGGTGACAAGACACTTGGAATGGCCAGGTGTGGTTCATGCCTGTAATTCTAGCACTCAGGAAGGCTGAGACAGGTGGATCCGCTTAGCTCAGGAGTTCGAGACCAGCCTGAGCAAGAGTGAGACCCCATTTCTACTAAAAATAGAAAAACTAGCCAGATGTTGTGATGGACACCTGTAATTCCAGTTACTTGGGAGGCTGAGGCCAGAGTATTGCTTGAGCCCAAGAGTTTGAGGTTGCTGTGAGTTATAATATGCACTCCACCCAGGTGACTGAGACTCTGTTTCCAAAAAAAAAAAAAATTGGACTGAACTTCATTTAGGCAAGTAGATTTATAACTGATCAAATAACCATACTGATAGAATCACCTGATACATTATTGTTATTATGAGGGGGTAGGATCCTGCCCTTATCCATATTCCATAGTACCTCTGTGTACACACACACATACACACACACTCATGAAGGAAAGATGTTCAATTTATAGATCAAAAATGTGGTAGGTAAGTTGTTATATAATGTTCAGATTCTGAAAATGTCAGCACTTTAGAAAAATTTTCCAAACATAATTAGGTAAAAATAGATTGAATAAATGTCAACTAAACAATGATACATAGAAAAGAGTAACAATGGTGTCAGTTCCCATGGAAGAGAGATTAGAACATAGCAGATATTTTAGGGGAACAAATATTCCCCCTTCCTCTTGTTATTGGGTGGATAGACCTCCACTTAAGCAGTCTTGCTGTTCTCTTTTACTCACCTGTGCTGGTAGAGGTAGAAGGTGCCTAAGTAAACTCTCAATCATTGTTTAAAATTTAAGTCCCATGATCATCCTTTTTTTTCAAAAATATTTGATATTGTCCTGTGATTTCTGAGCCTTCTGAGAGTTTCTGAGCACAGTATAAGTGAGGTTGATTCTTTGCTCATCCCACAGCTAATTTAGAATTCAGATTTTCAGATCTGTTAAATAAGTCACAACTTTTCTGTCTCTGTGTATATGTATTGACACATGAAGTTTATTCTTAGTATGAATTTTAATAACATTTTTCTGTGTTTATTTTATAGTTTTTATTGCAATTTAAAAATTGATATTCTGATTAGATGACTATGTCTATCTCTATATAATATACATGTACATATATCTAGAAAATTGCAGCTGTGTTTATGTTTATAGTTTCCTTCCATTTATAGGAAGTGATACTGGTATTTCATTTATGACAATGACATTAAAACTTCTTTTGCAAAAATATTTAGGTACAAATTTGAGGAAGTTTTAAGAAAATAATCAAGTCTATGATATCCAAATATAGCAAACACATGAGGAAGATATGAGAATGACGTGTTTAAGCAATGAGGTAATGTGACTATCAAGCCTCTGAGCTAGCAGGGCCCACATTATATGTGTAGGAGCCTCATTCAGGGACAACATGCTTTTACAATAGTGTGCAGAGGGCCAATTCCAGATGCAGGATTGTGCAAAATTCTAAAATTATGAAGCAAATAAACCATGTTATTTTTGTCCTTAGTCCCATGTCTAGTATGTGGTAGTAACTCAGATATGTGTTTCCTTTTTTTTTTTCATAAGACAGAGTTTCACTATGTCATCCTGGGTAGAGTTCCTTGGCATCACAGCTCACAGCAACTCTCAAAGTCTTGGGCTTAAGCAATTCTCTTGCCTCAGCCTCCCAAATAGTTGGGACTACAGGTGCCCACCACAACATTTGGCTACAAATGTATGTTTCTTAGAAGAAAGAAAAGTAGAAGGAAATGAGTATGTTTAACCCAAAGAACTGAAAACATAGTAGAGAAGGTTACAGCTATTTTTAAATATGTGCTATCATGTAAAACAAAAGACTTAAGGAAGTGTTGAGATGTAGGCTTAAATTTGAAAGCATAATTCAAATGGATGGATGGATGTTATAGGAGGAATAATTTGGGTTATATTTTAGAAGAACATCAAGATTTTATGCATGTAGAATCAATAAGTGATTTTGAAGTACTAAGTCACCAATCACTAGAAATGTTGAATGAAGCAAGGAGAAGGATCCTGCAGGGAGGTTGTCAAAGACATAATCATATTTAGAAGAAAGTCAGTCATCAGAAGAATCTTTGGAGAACTTTGAGAAAGGAGGTTGTGGTATCATCCGAAGCCTACTGGGTTCCAACTTGATGTCAGTGATTTTGCAGTTGCCTTACAGTTCTCATCTGAATCTAGAATTCGGATCAACTTCCAGTGTGTGTGCAAAGCAGTACCCTGAGCAGTATCTGGACCTTCCAATTTGACCTGGACACTATCCTTGATGACAAAATCTTTGGTATCTCTAAACCTAATCACTAATCTCTGATGAATACTAATGACTCTTAGTTAGCTCACACTCAAAATCTACAAAACGATAGGCTCCCATCATCCTGAAATCACCCCCCCCCACTCCCCCAACCCATGGAAAATTGTCTTCCATGAAACAGATCCTTGGTGCCAAAAATGTTTGGGACCACTGCAGTGTGGCCTGATTTAGAAAGATTATGCAGTTTCTCCTTTATTTATATTCCCTTGGATTTGTACATAACTTTATTATTAGCAATGTCTACTCTTATATTTCACTTAATTGTTATATTCATACAACTCTGAATGTTACCATTTTTTATGGCTGAGTAGTACTCCATGGTATACATATACCACGTTTTATTAATCTACTCATATATTCATGGGCACTTAGGTTGGTTCCACATCCTTGTGATTGTGACTTTTGCTGCAACAAACATTTGAGTATTTTATCTTTTTGATAAAATGACTTTTTTTCCTTTGGATAAATACCTAATAGTGGGATTGCTGAATCAAATGTAGTTCTACTTTCAGTTCCTTGGGGTGTCTTCATAGGACTTTCCCAAGGAATAATAAGTTATGCACATAATAATAATTTTATTATTTATTAATATTTTATATCTTCTTAAATAATTATTTGTTAATAAATAATTAAATATGCATTAATACTATATAAATAATACTATTAAATACTTATGTAATAATATTATTTATATAATAATAATAAAGTTATGCATAAAGAACTAGTACTAGGTTGCACAAGTTTGCAGTCCCACCAAAAACGTATGAGTGTTTCTTTCTCTCCACATCCATGCCAGCATCTGCTGTTTGGGGATTTTTCGATAAAAGCCATTCTCATTGGAGTTAGGCAATACCTCTGTTGTGGTTTTGATTTTCATTTCCATGATGGTTAGTGACATTGAGAATTTTCTCATATGTTTATTGGCCATTAGATAATTTTAGCAGCTGTGCAATTTAACAGAGGGTTTGAGTTTTCAGCTTTACATCTATATATACTATAATACATGATATTATTTTTATTATCTCACTTTATTTTTGTGTTTTATTTTATTTTAATAAGAACACTTAGCATTAGCTCTGTCTTCTTAACAAATTTTTATGTGTACAATACTTTACTGTCACCAGTAGACATGATGGTGTACAGCAGATTGCTAGAGCATATACTTCTTGCTTTACTGGAACTTTGTGCCCATTCATCAGCAATCCTCCAATTTTATCTTTCTCTGGCCCAGGGCAATCACCATTCCACTAATTGAGGCCATGAATTTGACTATTTTAGATATCTCATATAAGAGGAATTATAAAGTATTTGTCTTTCTGTGACTGGCTTAATTCAATTAGATCAACGGTTCTCAACCTGTGGGTCATGACCCCTTTGTAACAATGAAAATATATCCTGCATATCAGATATATACATTATGATTCATAACAGTAGCAAAATTACAGTTATGAAGTAGCAATGAAAATAATTTTATGGTTGGGGGTCACCACAACTTGAGGATCTGTATTCAAGGGTCACAGCATTAGGAGACATTAGGAAGGTTGAGAACCTTAAATTAGATTACTACTAGTTGTCTCTTACCCTTCATCTGAATTAGATTAATATCCTTAAGATTCATCCACGTTTCACATATTGTAGAACTTTCTTCTTCTTGTTCGTCTTCTTCTTTTTTTTTTTTTCCCACCCTTGGTAGAGTGTTGACTCCCAGTAACCTCAAACTCTTGGGCTGAAGTGATCTTGTCTCGGCCTCCCTACTAGCTGGGACTACAAGCACCTGCCACAATTCCTGGCTATTTTTTGTTTGTTTGTTTAGCAGGCCCCAGCCGGGTTTGAACCCACCAGCCCTGGAGCATGTGGCCGGTGCCCTAACCACTGAGCATAGGTACCCATTTTCTTATGTTTTGAGGCTAAAAAATAGTACATCATAGGTATATACCACGCTTTCTTTATCAATTCAACCACAGAATGGTCGTTTGCGTTACCTCCAAATCTTGTCTATTGTGTACATTGTTGCAATGAACATGAGAGTGCTAATAGAACACTGTTATATTCATTTTAAATATTTGGGCTAAATACCCAGAAGTGGGATTATTAAATAATAAGATGGCTCTAGTTTTAATTTTTTGAGAAATATCCGTGGAAGCTAGATGCATCATTTTCCATCTCTCCTAACACTGTGTAAGGGTTTCAATTTTTTCCAATTCATAGTGGACACTTCTTATTTTTCTAATAGCTTTCTGTCACAAGTGATGTCATATCTCATTATGGTTTTGATTTGCATTTCTTTGATAATTAGTGATGTTGGGCATGGTTTTATAAACCTGTTGGCCATTAATATGTCTCTTTTTGGGAAATGTCTTCTGATTATAATGATTAGGGCTATGCCACAGGCTGTCTGTAAAGGAGGGCACTGCTTTCAAGTGAGAACCAGAGTCAGAGAGCACAAGGGTAGGGGACTCTTGGCTCCATCACACACTAGTAGAGTAGTTAAGTGCAAATTATTTAATCCTATTAATGGTGAGTTTCTTCATATAGATAATGAGAATAATGACTATACCTCCCTCTTCAGATTGCAGTACAGTTAAAAGACATGATGTATGTGCAGTTTTTAACACAATCTCTGGCACCTTGGGAGCAACACACATGTAAACTGCTATTATTTCCATATTTATTATAAAATTATAATAGTTAAGCTCTTCTCCCAGGGGTTGATAATCTAAAATGATCACAATTTATACAAAAATCTTACAAACTCCTGGCAGATGAAGGGTAAGAGATAACTAGTAGGCGATAGTGCAGTAATTCATTTACATCATGTCAAAGATGACTGAAAATAAAACTTTGTGGAAGAGTATATTTTTATAAAAATCTTTGCTTCAGAGTTTTCTGATAAATATTCGTTTTGGCCTAAGATCTACATAGTTGATTTCTGCATGAAACTGAACATTTTTTGAAAGTTAGGGCTAAATTAGTTGGGTTATTTTTGCATGATGAAAGCGTGAAAACAAAACACCTTTTTTGCTAAAATATTATCTGGTCCTCGTTTCAGCCCAGAGGACTCAAAATACGATGAAATTAAAATTTCAAATGTGGGAAGGAAATTCTATAATATTTGTTAATTCTAGCCCCAAAATGTTCAAAGTTATTTTTGCTTCAAAATCTGGAACTGAACATACATTTAACAATTTATTTCAATTCATACTGTTAAAAGTTTGCCCTGCCTTTCTGTGCAGGCGTGGAGGTGTATATGAAGTATTTCTCCTTTCTTCAGAGAAAGCTGAATAAACTGGTAAAAAGAAAAAGTCAAAACAGTTGTCTCTTTACATTTTGAAGATCCACAGTTGTAAATTTTTAAAGGAAATAATAAATTATGTACATTTTAAAGTAAGATAGTTAAGCACTGTGTCATCAGCATTCTAGGTGAGGGTGTGCATGGCTGGTGACATTGTTCAGAAAAAGAACACACGCACGCCATGATATGGCACCTTTAAATGATTGTTTGGCATGAAATAGTTTCACCCTGCGTTCTCTGTAGAGCAAACAGGGTGGGAATGAGGTTTAGAGTCATGTGGAATTACGCTGCACGGGTGCTAACTGGGAAACATCATAGACGTGATGCCACCACCTTCCTGGGTCTGAGGCACCAGCAGCAGTGACCATTTGGATCTTCGTGTTAGAGGAAGACCAATGTCACATGGCTGCATGAGATGGTCTCCGAGTAATTGTGCTAATGTGGTTTCACTTGCTCTACTTTTCTATTTCCTTATTTAAGTGTCTTACATTTTGGTAGAACATGAATTTAGCATACATCTTGCATTTGATTAGATCAAATTTTATGTTTTTTATGCATTTGAATCCAAGTTTGGCTCTGTGAACCTTACCATCTGTCTGGAGTTGTCATTGCATTTATATTTAATTTTAATTTACCCCATTATATTTTTGACTAAAAGTGGCTTTATTTTTGGCAACTTCCTCACCTAGTGCCTTGTCCTCCTCGCGTCCGTTTGCAGCAAGGCATCCAGAGAAGACTTTCTAAAGTGTACACCTGACCACATCACTCCCAGTGGCATCACATTGTCTTCAGAATAAGTCCAAACTCTTTAACTAGACTCCTAAGACCCTGCGCCATACAGACCCTTCAAATATTTCTTCATAATTTCCTCCCAGGAGTGCTGTACTTGGTGCTCCTTCCATTTCTTCTAAGTGTGCTCTCTTTTGCTTCCAGGGCCCTACACGAGCTTTTCCTCTGCCTAGAATAATTTAGCCCACATTCGGCCCTAATCTGTCTGATAGACCCTTTTGTTGTAGCTTACTTGTCAATTCTTGCAGGAAGTCTTTCCTGACAATGCAACCTCTTCCCCACACAACACCCTATGTCCTCCCATTTCATGGAGGAATCAGATTGCAGAAGGTTTTGTGGCACTGGGCATCCTCCCTGCTGGACCATGTGCTCCTGGGGGAAGTAGACACCACCTTCCTGACTCACCGCTGTGTCCTCTGCGTCTAGTCTAGGATACAATCATGGCTTAATAAGTATTTTAATAAAGGATGAATGAAGAGATTTAAAAATCATGGAAAATATGATGCATATTTTGTTTATCATCTTTACTTATTAATACTTAGAAACTTTAAAAAAAATCTCTAGGTATAACTAAAGTCATAATTATACATAGAGTACAAAGCTATTCTCGAATATAGCTGCTAACAATAAACTTCTGTATTTTCTGAGCTAATAGATGATAAATGCAATAAAAATGGTCTGAAATCATAAGATAGTCTTTGTAATTTACTTAGACATTGTTATCCAAGCCTCAATTCTTTATGATAATGCTTTTCTGACTCTAAAATAGTTATTGCGATTTAAAAATTGATATTCTGATTTGACTACTATATCTATCTATAGATAAAATATATATGTGCGTATATCTAGAAAATTGCAGCTCTTATAAGTTTGGAGCCAAACATCTTATAAAAATGCCTCTAGGAATCAGGAAGTTTATAAGACATAACTTAGTGGCTGCTACACCCTCCCAAAAGAGAATTCTAGTTCCAATCATAGATGAGGTCTCTGGAGAACCTCCCTCTCTACCTTTGCTGACAACAGATGTTGACAGCTGCTAGCTTTTTCTCCTGGTAGAAAAGAAAAACATTGCTTAGGTATATGTAGCTAAAAAGAAAATGTAACTATTAATTCTAGAGTCATCTGGGGGGAGGGCTCATCTGTAGGAATCAGGTAGGGAACACTCACTCATCCTCCTAGCTGGCCGTGTTAGTATCATTGCCATGGCTGTGGTAGTCAGCGGGGCCTCTGTTCCTATGGGTTCATAACTTACAGGACAATATACAGGACATTAAGCGGCTTACACATTTTAACAAATATTTACTCAGCATTTATTTTGTGATTTATACTATGCAAAGAGCTGGGAATGTAATGATGAATAAGACAGGGAAAATAAGCAGGTTACAGATTGTTGCTGAGGGCAATGGGGGAACTGGGAGAGTGAGGAGCAGGGGAGGACTGAGCGGGCATGGGGGGGGGGTGAGATTCAGCACCGCTGGCCAGGACGGCCTTCAGAGGAGGAGATTTTTTAATTAAGAATGAGAAGTCCCTGAAAAAGATGGATACACACATTCTAGGCCAAGAAAATGGTGACACAAAGTTCCAGGTGTGGAAAAGGGCTTCCTGTCTTTGAAGATAGGGAGGAAGGCAAATGAGATGCCTGAATATGTGGAGAGAGGGCAAGGGCGTGAGATCAAGTCAGGTACTCAGATGTCAGAGGATATAGGACTCACAGGAGTCTAAAAGTGAGGGAATCCCTGGAAAGCTTTTATGCAAGGAAGTAACACCACCTAATTTACATTTCTAAAACATTACTCTGGCTGCGGTATGGAAAATGGATAATAGAAGAACAAGATTGGAAGCAGAGAGACCCTGTAGGATGTTCTAAATGTAATCTAGGTGTAGAACATGGCCTTAGACATGACCCAGTATATATTTTGGAGACAGACATGATAGAACTTGTTCGAGGATTGGTTGTGAGAGGTGAAGCAAAGAGAAGAATCAAAGATGATTCTCAGATGGTACAGATTAAGCAACTTGATAGAGAGTGTCTCATCGGTGCAATGAGAAAGCCTGGGGAAAGAACAGATTCTGGGATCAAGGAGTTCAATAGCTCCTCGTTGGATACATTAAATTTAAAAATACAAACATCTCGAACTTACTTGCTGACTCAAAGACAGTCTCATGGGAGAAAGTTGGTAGATAAAACAAATCAGGTAGTCAGGTAATGAACAACTTTGTGCTTGTATGTGAAAGAAGCGTTACTCCCACACTGGGAGGGGATGTGTGCTGTGGATTATTTGTCATGTAAGGGTGACAGATTTATATCCAGATTCCCTCAAGAACAAAATCTGCATTCGCAAGGCTCGGGGACTGGGAGTGCTATGGCGGCTGCCACACTTCAATCACCAGCTGAGGAATTCCTCTAAGGCCCCACCCTCTAAGTCATTAGTGAAACCTGACCTGAAATTCTCCCACTTATTTGGCTCTTCAGAAGTGAAATCCCTTTTCTTCAGTGCTATTCCAAAGAAAATTTATCTATTGCCTTTTTTAAATCATAGATTTTTAGAAATATGTTTTAAAAAGAGCATCTGGTTTATTTCTCACTGAAAGCTGGTGTGAAGAAGTAAGAAACATGGATCAAGTCAGCACCAAACAGAGACTGTGAATAATTTACTTAATGATTGGAAAAAATGTACGTTTTATTCACATTGTGTGCCACTGTTACTTGTTATTAAAAATCCTTGGTGTGTACTGAAGGACAAAATTTGAAAGACTTTTTCTCCCACAAATATTATATTTCTTACATAGACATTTTCCACAATAGAAAGTCAAGATTATGAGAAAGGATGCTTTTTTAAGCTCTTAATTTAAGTCTTCCACGGGGTTTCACCCTTTCTCCTTCTCCCATTACCCATGAAATAGCCTCTATGCTTACTACTTCAGAGTCCCACAAAAGGAGAATATTTACCTGCAGACGATTTCTTCCCTAGTTCACATCTTATTTCAAAAGTTAAAGTTAGTTTTTTTATTTTTTATTTTTTTGCTAACTATCCTAGAGAGACAGGAGGGTTGGGAGAGAAAGAATAGAGATAGAGACAGAAAGAGAAAGAGAGAGAGATAAATGACTAAGATAGAGAGATAGAGATCTTAAAACAGGATCACTGGATAAAATATAGGCATTCACGTGAATGTGGATTTCAATTAAGCAATGAATAGTTTTTTTTTATTAGAAATATATTCCAAAAGTAGCATGGACTATCTCTATACTAAAAATTGTTTATGTTTTTGAAATTCATATATAACTTGGGTCATACAGTTTTTGCTGTTTTGTTGCTGAATCTGGCAACTATTCCTTGAGAGATTTAAAAAGAAAGGAAGGAACAGAGGGGAAAGGTGAGAACATAGGCTTTATTGCAGTCGCATGCGTCAGGGAGCTGCAAAAATCCTGAGAAGAATAAATGAATGTAGTCTCTATAGGGGATGAAGTTTGATATATATTTAGTAAACTGATATTTTTTTAAATTAAATCATAGCTGTGTACATTAGTGCAATCAAGGGGTACGATGTGCTTGTTTCATATACAATCTGAAATATTTTCATCAAACTGATTAACATAGCCTTCATGGCATTTTCTTAGTTATTGTATGGAGACATTTGTATTCTGCATTTAGTAAGATGGACTTTGAGTAGTCTTCTAAGATGCACCGTAGGTGTGGCCCCACCAATTACCCTCCCTCCACCCATCTCCTCCCCTTCCCTCCCCTCCCTTGCCAAACTGATATTTTTTATTACTTATAGTGCTCTGATTCTCTAGGTTCATAATTATTTCCCATTTAATATTACAGCATGTTATTTCATTGACAATATCTTCATATTCCTTTCATGCATGAATGACAACTTCACTGGCTCTAGACCATTTGTATACAACACTTGATGCCTTAAAACCCTAAAGATATCACTCTATTGGCATCTCATGTTATGAACAAGTCTGGGTTAGGTCTGACGTTTCTTTCCTTCATAAGTTTCCTATTTTCTTGCCTGGTTATTTTCCCAATTCATTCTCTCTCCTTGAAGTTACTGCCCCTCAGCAGAGCATGGATAAGTCTTGGTACTCGTTAGTCCTGCAGAATAAAGTGACTCCTGTGCCTTCATTTTCACCATTGGAAGCCTGCGCCCAGGTGAATACTCAATCAATTTACAATGAACTTAAGATGCTTGTACTTACTTTAAATTTATGATTTCTACTGAACGCAATACTCCAAAAGGGAGAAATCGCACTTTGACTATCCATACAACCATTCTGTTTTTTCATTGTTATCACAATATCCAGTAAATCACATGAAATATTCAACATTTTATTTTAAGATAGGTTAGATTTTGCCCAACTTTAGGCTAATATAAGTACTCTAAGCACACTAAGTAGCCCAGGCTAAGCTGTGATATTTGATAGAATTTACGTATTAAATGCATTTTCAACTGACAATATTTTTAACTTATGCTGGGTTTGTTGGGATATGTTATTGAGAAGGGGCTTGATTATAAGTGGGGCACGTTGAGCAGTATCTGCCACTGTTTTGGCCTTTGCTTATTCTAGCAGCCAATTTTCTCTAATGCTCTGCTGTTTGGGGACTGCCCCATTCCACAAATATTAGTTAATATTAGTTTTCTTCATTTGCCTTGAAATGCAACTTCCCTGTGCCAGTGGTAGCCAAGTAACTACAGGCGTACCATGGTGGGCAGTGGCCACTTGCCTTCCCTGGACCCCTGTTGTCCTGTGAGTTGTCATATTAGAGACTATTGGCTTAAGGCAGCTGCGTGGCAGCCATGGGCACCAATTAAGTTTCTCTTCCCAGCAGAAGAGTCCAGTAAGGTTAGAAGCATCAGGAGTGTCATAGAATGGCATCAGGAGTGTCATCTCCAGGTGTTCACCTATTCACAAAATAAATGAGTGGGTGATGGAACAGATGCATGAATTTAGGTCAGCATCTACATTGGGCCTTGAAAGTCCTTAGAATAGATAATCTTTAAGGTTCCTTTCAATCCCAAGATTCTGCAACATAATTATCTTCTTACTTAGTGACATAGGACATTTTTATTGATCTTTTCATGGGATGGGCCACTATAAAAACTCATGCCTTCCCCATTCAAGTAAAGTTGACTGTTAAGTTCCCTGAGCCTTTACATAAGCTTGACAGAAAGAACCCCTGCCCATGTGGAACCATCAAAAACCACCTGAATATACTTCTCTAAATATACAAACTTGAACATATCATTTCGAAATCACAGGGGCCCATGCTTATTCCCTTCTGGTAACAAACCACAGCTTTTCTATGTGCATTGATCAAACAATATTGGTTTCTCTCTTCTGTGGCCATAATGGTTCTGAGTATTTCTTCTGACAACTTCTAAATCCTGTGGAACATCACAGGAAGGGTTCCTCTTATCGTCCCTGAATTTCAACCCCCCAAACTGTATTCCTAATCCCTTAGTGTTTGGCCTAGACTAAAGTAAAAAATACCGGCTAACTCCTGACAAATTCCTGGGCTGCAAGCTCTCAACAAAATGGAGTAAGTCTAGTTCACTCCCAAGATAGGTGGGAAAATACTAACTTCTTGCTCGACTAACTCCCTGGGAAACAAACGAACTTTCCCCAGACTGACCTTTCAATAAGACCAGGTGGAAAAAATACTGGAACTAAGGTGTATGGGAAAATATTACAACAAAGATGTATGACGTATAGCTGACTAACTGCAAAATTCTGCTTCTGTACAACGCTTGCTTGCTACCCCACCTGAATGCACCTGGGCAGCATGAGTGCCAACCAGGATGCAGATCAAGCCTTAAAAACCCTGACTCCTTAAGCACTCGGGGCTGCTCTCAGAAACCCCATGTTGGGACACTGAGGCAGTCGCTGGCTGGCTCTTTAATAAAGGACTCTGCTGTAATTTGACTTGCTTGGCAGTGTGGTCTTTGTGGAACTCCTGGGCACAACATTGGGACTGAGTTGGGCCAGCTCATCCCATGTAATCTAATGTGACAGGCTTGGCCTTCCTCTGTCCTGTCAGGCTCCTTGATTCTGATATTCCAGGCACCTCACATCATTCAACAACCAAGGAGAAAGCACAGGTGGCAGGTGAGAAACCTCAAATCATGGCTGAGAAGAGTGTCCCTGCCTATCACCTCCCAAGGGAAGACTATTTGTTTCCTCAGTGGTACCTGGCTTTAAGGTTCCCAGACTATTCCTGAAACTATTTGAACATGAGGCAATCACCTATCTTTAAAGGGTAGCCTTAACTTTAAAGATAGAAGCCATCCTTGTCAAATTCTTTCTCAAGTCCAAGTATGTTCACCCCCAAAAGGATGACGGAGGAACTTGAAGATGGACTAGAAATTTGGGGAAGGGTAAGGCAGGCTTCCTCCCTTGATACCATACTTGCCTAACTCTATCCCTCAGGATTACAACATCTCCCACGTGCTATGACTGTCAGGATCCTTGGGACAAAGAATTATTTAGGTTCTGAGCGACCTTGCCCCTGAATTCTAGCGACAGTTTTACAGAAGAGCCAAATCCAGGGAAACTTGGCATTTCTTAAAGAAATGGAAAATAACCAAAACTTTTGATGCAGTAAGAACTGAACTCATTGGTTTCATAGTGTAGATTTAGTGGCTGGTCCTGTTTGGAAGTGGCTACAATAAGGTATGTCCATATCTGGCTGGGTGCTTATATGTCAGAGAATTTATCTTCATTAAGTAATTATCATTTTAATATACAGTGAAGAATATTTTAGCCTCTGATCCTGAGGACTCCATAGGTCCTTTCCCTTCCATCCATTATCTTTCCAATTTTTCTCCTAAAGGAAGGAGACGAAGGATGGCTAACACCTGCCTTGTGGGATTAGCTCCCAGGCCACTCCTGTAGCACTGCCTGTCTGGGAGCAGTGAGACAACACAGATTTTTTTTTTTTTAATTGAGATGGATCAGCCAAGAAATTGAGACACCAGTAAGGAACATACATGGAGATGGGGAGAGTGAGTGTTAGGCTCCTTCCAAATAGAAAGCACATTAGCGTACATATGTTTTTGAAATCCATTTTTTTCTTTACTCATTTAAGAGTTTCTCCTCCTTCTAGGGAATGGATTGAGGGACGGGGAGATTGCAGTTATTTTCACATTTGTCTATGTGTTGAAATCACCTGGAGTGCTTAAAAATTATTCATGACTGTGTCTTAAGCTCTCACTTCCAGATATTATCATTAGTTGGTCTACAGTATAGGTTTGGAATTTCTAAATCCCCCCAAATTTTAAGACACCAACAACATTGGAAGTCACAGTCATGGTGGTATTTAACCAAAGACTGGGACACGTCAAAATCACCTGAGAAGCTGAAAAGACTACATGCACCTGAGTTTGGCCTCCTGAATCAGAACCTCCTGTGAAAGACTTGAGCTCCTCATGTGGTTTCTGCGTGCACCTGTTTGGGAACTGCTGGGAGACTCGATTATGACTAGCAGCAGCCTCCTTCATTAGCATGGCTATTACCTGAATAAACAGACTGGAACAAAAACCTGGAGCACCTTCCTTCCTTCTCTCTGGGAATTCATTGTTCACATCCCTCTTTACAACTTCAACTGAACATAACTCATTGCCTAAATGCTTTCATTTAAAACTCCTAGCCACCTGTTTTCCACTCTGCATTCTCCAGGACACATGTCCTCTTGTGGTGGTTTTGAACTTCCTCTTAGAGGCTTCTGTCTGTGGGCTGGTGCTCCAGCTTAATTGAAATGTCCCCAAGGGCAAAAGATTGAGGGGTTTTAGCTTGATTTTACAGCGAACTTCCTCTGCTGTCCAGTGGAAGCTCCTGGATTTTACAAGGCACTGTGCAGACATCACATACACATCCAGAAAGATGAGTGAGTTTGAGAGATGTGAACGTAACTGAAAAGTTACATGAAAAAGGTGTCTGCATTTCTCCATAATTCCTAATGAAAATATTAAATGGGTAAGTCATTTTGTGGCTGGCAAATATTTACTATTTTGAGATCTTTTGCCATGGACTCCATGAACAAATTTCAGTACTGCTTACGTATTTTTTTATAATCTTCTCCCTTAACTAAGTGCTTGATTTTTTGAATTGTTTCCCAAGTATGTGGCTTTTCTCTAAGACAAAAGAGTTGAGATTCTGAAGGCCCCAGAGCAGGCCCCTGGCATCAGGACTATCATTTCTCTCAACCCACCCCAAGACACGTGGCCCCTCCTTAAAAAGTCCATAATTCCCTTTAGATGGGGAAACAGATTTGGGGCAGCTTCTCTAGGGTTCCCAGAATCTGCCACATGAAAAATTCCTTTTCCTCTTGGTGATTTGTGGCATCTCAATAATTAGATCTTTGTGTCACAAGCAATTGGACCCAGACTGAACCCCCTCACCGTGCAGTTCTGACAATAATCTGATATCTGAATTATGCTTGATAGATTTTATAAGGAATTTTCAAACTCAGCAGGCTAAGTGATTGTCTCTATAATGCTCTGAAGTAGACAAGGCCATTTTGTAGATGTGTGGAGATGAAGCCCAGGGGGAGGGGGTTTGCTCAGAACCTGCACGGTGATCTGGGAGCCAGGCGTAAAGCTCGATCCTCCTGACATTCAGTCCAGGTAGCCCTTCCCCAATCCCATGACCTCAACCAGTCCACGCTCCTCACTATTTCTCACATCTACATCGTCAGCAGTCATCTTTCTCCTAAGCTCTACATTGCTAGTTACATCAAAAAAGAGTCTATGTTCTAGTAACATATCACACTCTCACACCTCTAAGGAAACCTCCATCCCAATCCTGTCCTCCCAAGCCCTGCCTTTCTATATTCCGTTTACAACTTTCTCATTTTTTTCATTCCCTATTTCTCACTTTTATTCGCTTTTCTTAACTTATCCCTTGCAAAGCCTGGTTGAGTGGGTTTCAGCAGTGTCTCCGATTTCTGCATTCTCCTTTTCATGCCCGCTGTTACTGCCAGGCAGGCACCACTGATGCAGTCTTCTCAGCGATCCCCCGCTTCAACTTACCACCTCTCTGGTCCTCCCCTTTCATGGCTCCCTAAATCTACTTTTTAAACTGAAGATTCGATCACGACATTTGCCTATCAATGACCCTCCTTTTCTTAATGAAATTTCAAAGAAGTTTTGGGGTCTTTTGTAAGCTATCTTTCTAATATTAGTTCTTCATCAATATTATATTGAGACACTCAGAACTGTTCACTGCTCCCTAAACAATTCAAATATGTCCACTTCTTTTTTTGTTCACTTATTAAAAATTTTTTTGAGACAGGATCTTTCTCTCTCCCAGGCTAGAGTGCGTTGGTGTCATCCTGACTTTTGTCAGGATGTGAATCTTTATTGATGTTAAAGGAATATTTCTAATATCTATATATGCATAAATATTCAAGTTAAGTAGATGCCTTGGAGAGTACACATAACAGAGTTCTTTCCCACAGGACTTCTTACAGTTGAATTTTACTGATAGATTATGAATCTGTAAGAGATCACAACAACCTCAAGCTCCTGCGCTCAAGCGATCCTCTTCCCTCATCCTCCTAAGTAGCTGAGACTATAGGTGCCCTCCACAAGGCCCAGCTAGTTTTTCTATTTTTGGTAGAAATGGAGACCTCACTCTAGCCAAGACTGGCCTCGAACTCCTGAGCTCAAGCAATCCACCTGCTTCTGTCTCCCAGAGTGGTAGAACTGCAGCATAAGCCACCGTGCCCAGCCTCAGCTTTTGCTCACTTTTATGGATTTGTGCTTTTGGCTCCAGGGACTTGTTGGCTCCCGCACCCACATTCTCTTTATTATCTGAAACCTCTATCCTCAAAGAGAGCCCAGGTAAACAAATAATTTTCATTGGCCAAACTTCCAATATACAGCTTCCATTCTGATTGATATCATCTATTAATATATTGTCTTTTATCCCCCACCAATTGTTTTTATTATGGTAAAATGCATTCATGATGAGATTCACCGTCTGAATCATTGTTAGCTGTACAGTTCAGAGACATGACATACTTTACAAATCTCTGCATTCATCACCACCATCATCTCTGTAACTCTTTTCATCTTGTAAATCTGAAACTTATATCTATTAAATGATATCTCCCATTGCTTCCTTCTCCCTTCCCCCAACCCCTGGCTACCATCCTTCTACTTCCTATGTTGATGACTGTGACAACTCTCTGTACCCATACCATGTTGTCTTTTTGTAGCTGGCTTGTATATGTTAGCATGGTGTCTTCAGGTTTCATCCATATTGCTGTGTATTGCAGAATTTCCTTTCTTTTAATGGCTTAATAATACTCCATCATGTGTATATACCAGAGTTTGTTCATCCATTAGGAAATACTTGGGTTATTTTAATGGTTTAGCTATTATGAAAAATACTGTTATGACTATAGGTAACCAAATACTTCCAGACCCTGTTTTCAATTCTTCTGTGTATATATATACCCAGAAGGGAAATTGCCAGGTCATATGGTAATTTTATTCTTAGTTTTTTAAGAAGCCACCACACTGTTCTCCCCAGCAGCTGTTACATTTAATACTCCCTCTAACATGGGGCAAAGGGTCCGGTTTCTCCATGTTTTTGTTGAACACTTATTATTTTCTGGTTTTTTGATAGTAACCAGTCTAGTGGGTGTGAGATGGTATTTCATTGAAGTTTTTGCATTTCTCTAATGATTAGAGATATTAAACATCTTGCCATGAGCTTATTGACCATTTGTAGATTGTCTTTGGAGCAATATCTAGTCAAATACTTTGGTTATTTTTGATTTAGGTAATTTGTTTTGTTGTTGAGTTTTAAGAGTTCTTTCAACAGCTGAAAATGTCAACAAATGGAAAAACATACCATGCTCATGGCTGGGAAGAATCAACATTGTTAAAATGTCCATATTGCCCAAAGCAATATACAATTTTAATGCAATTCCTATTAAAGTTCCATTGTCATATTTTAAA